>JARGYV010125714.1:0-22246 GCA_029532675.1 Ornithodoros moubata | reverse complement strand
TCCAGGTTGTGTTGCATTCTTGGTCACTGCTCGGGTCAAATTTGCGGGCTCGAAGTTTTAATGCTCACCATGCATTTTTTCCCCCACCATTGCCATGCAGCACCATGCTGAGCGCTTGTATTACACCTGTTACAACCATTTGTGCGATAAAACGGATCAGTAAAGCCTTCTTTCTTAACCGTGCAGCACCATCAGTTGCGACATTGTCCTACTCCACACGCACATTTCCCTGTGGAACTCTACGGAATTCACTCACATGGCCGGCGCGAGTATCTGGACAGGTAGCACATGGAGACAATTCAGCATGGTAGGTGGACAACTCATGTGACATATTGCTCTCATATTTCTGCCCTTCCAGGAGAACATCATTGAGGAGATTTCAGCGAGCGATTTCTCGACCGAGATGGCTTTCATGCTAACTATGACGATGAGTGTCCAGCTCTTCTATGCTGACATGTACAACAGCCCAAACGGGTCAGCCGTTGGGTCCTTTGCAGAGGTACGTCACTTCAATCATTTCGCTACCTCTACGTACCTCTACTGCGCCTGTATTCGGTTTACGCGCCTGTCGGTCACGCGAGTGTGAATAATTTCGTGAGGCCGTTCAGGTCGTTTCCTTTCTGTTCACCCGAATAACCTCACAAGTGGGTGGTTCCATTTAATCACGCGTATAATGACTGCCTTCAAATGTGTTCACTGAGTATCTTTTACACATTTGTTTCCTTTTTCGTTCGAGAAGACGTGCAGCCAGGATTTTCAAAGCCCTACAGAAGCCAGTAATGAGCACTATGTCAGTGCCTCTAAATCTGTGGGCTCTGGTCGAAGTGTCGTACTTTTCTACGACACCAAGGAAACTATGAAGAAAAAGGTAGGCCCAGCTTCCATAGTACGAAACCCTCTAGTATGTGGACCACACATAAACGCCTGGGTACAGCGGATACAGGAATGCGTATACAGGTTAATACATGTGGAATAAGGATAGGGAATAGGCATACATAGGGAAATTTCCAAAGATGCCATAACCAGGAAGCCTTTGCCGATGCCTTTTGCTCACGTACGGAGCTGCTGGTGGTAGAGGAAATACGCATCATGGATTTTCCCCTTTATTACCACTGTTAGTTCGATCTTGTGGATGATGCCTTATCGAAGAAGGATCCAATCATCAAGAACACTCGAGGGTGGGCGTTCTTCAACGTGGATCACGATGACCCTGGGTCACTCTGCGGACAACCTTTCAATAGGCTCAACGAGAGCATTCACTATTTACATATGCGAAAACCATAATAAAGAAAGAAAGAAACGTCTATATATCTTTGCGTCTTACTGTCCTTCTTTTTAACTTCCTAAACAAGGTTCTCGTATGGTCTCAACGGCTCAGACAAGCAGAACTAATCTGATTCAGCTGTGAAAACCCCATATTCCTTTAGGGGACGCATTTTTTGCCACACACCTCAATTCTCGGAAGGGCTATGTAACAAATTGCACTGCATTTAGAAAATTATAAGACTTATTATTATTCATCAATACGTCTCTTCGCATTCATTCTGGTAAAGAGACGACTGTCCAGGAATTCCGATATCCACGTACATTGTCCTCGAAATCTCATCAATCGAATGAACCGCCTCTACCAAACCGACGACATGGCGAAAGGCTCCGATTCCGGTTGCATATCGAATTCAGCGAGACTTGATGAATGAGAATGATGTATTTTTATATTGGTAGATGAGAGCTGTAAGACCTGTTGAAAGCTAAGAGGTAAGAGAGAGAGAAATAACTCCCTCTCCCTCTTTCGTGCCCTCGACATCCCTTGTCAAAAGCCTTCGCGCTTACTGTACGTCCATAGAGTAATCTTTCAGAGTGCAATTTCAGCTCTTAAGTCCCACAGGAACTACAGGAGGGCACTTCTACCGTTCGATGCCACGTTGATTGCGTCACCTTTCTCCGGGCCATTAATCTAAATGCCTTCATTTTCTTCTATCCAAACACCCACTTGAAATCACGATTACGGTTGACCCCAGTACACCGAGATGTTCCTTTCAACCAGACAATTTGTGGTAGGTTGTTTGCTGTCAAGAATAATAGGCCGAGACGGGGGTGAACTTTTTACCCTAATGTACTATTGCCGATAGCTAGGGATTTTGCTTTATGCATAGCCCTATGTGTAAGTGGGATGGCCAAGTCTACAATCACTATGTAAGCTAGTGAGTGTAGCTTAGACTGTTCAGCGTTTTTCTGGTTCGCTGCAGTTTCTACGACTGCCATCGCCAGCACTACATATTTATGCGCCAACGAACGACAGCGGTCTCTCTTTCATCCACACGTACATGCATTCAGTTCATCAGCGCCACTCCATGTCTACGCACATCCCATCTTACATTGCCCGATTCCGTCTGCTCAGAGCTCGCTACTCTACATGTCTGCGTGCTGCCTCACCACAAGAAGAAGAAGATAAACCCATGTGCATCAGAGTCAACAAAGAGAAAAAGACGAAGACTCTGATCTCCAGCCATCGGCACCTGACGAGCCACCCGCCGAGAGCATTCGAATTCGTACACTCGACGTAATCCTTGTTACTCCCTTGACCGGCTTATAACCAGGGTTTCAAAATGAGTAAGTACACCTCAACTGTCCCATGTCATTGGCGAATTTTTCGTCGATGACTGAATAGCACAGACACGAAGGCATGTGTGGGCAGATGTCCATCATGTTGATCTAGCTCACTGCGTTAAGAATCATCCCGTGGATACGAATCACCACTGTTGCGTTTAGACGGGCACCTCACTATGGCTACGGATTGACGCAGATGTAACTGGCTGCTTGGGTGCACGGGAAATCTCCGTTCAACTTTTGTTCTTCACGATACCGAAAAAATCCATCGTCTGGTTATAAATCTAGCGCACGCGCAGTACGCCGCAGTGCCGCAACTTTGCAAGTGTGTACGTCACAATTTCGTTGTTTTTTCTGAGACTGATGACCAGATGAGATTGGCGCGGCCGTCAACCTTATGGCTATGATAACGATACGTGCGCACTAGCACAATGATGACGATCATACCATTGAAATTACGCAGGGCATACCCACAGTCAACTATGAGGACTAGATTTAACATCAGAGGCCGAGATAATGCAGTTAGGTAATGCCTCTTCAGAACCCCCATGAAATCTATTTTTCTGCATTCTTCCAAATCACAATGTACAAATGCTTCTTAAGTGCTCCATTGTACAGAGCGTTTCTGCTTTTACCGAGGAACCGCTAGCAACGCGATAAATGTTACAACGTCTGTCAATTTGCAGCGGAGATGTCAAGCATGTCCAGCATGTCAAGCATGTCGGAGATGTCCGGTAAGTCGCAAATTACACTCCATGTTACCCTGCGAGACTGTTCAGTCGCTCTTTTGCAGAAATGGAATCGAAGGGAGGCACAACGGGCGGTAAGTGTGGAGCGGACATGTTGTTTTTTAAATGTGACGACGATCTAACCGTGCGCGTCTGTCATGCGCCGCACCAGCGAATAATCTAGGTCTTCTGCTGCGTTACGGACATGTCTTGAGCTGACGCGCTCCCGCTGATTCCAGAAGTGTGGCCTCTTCCATAATGAAAACAAATCGCAGAATATTGTGATGATGAATGTTCACTCGGAAACGGGAGAAACCACAAATATTAGTCCAGTTTCTGTGCGACCCTATTTCGGGTAAGACGTTCGGAGTACCAGACAAGGCATACCGACCACCCCGCAAGGTGATGCAATATATACGACCTCGCGTGTTCACGAGTTCCATGTGATATGTGGGGATCCCGTGGGGATGTGGCTTCAATCGAATGAGTAGACTGCAAAATAGGCGAATAGCTGAGAAATGACGCCGTAAGCATTCAAGATAAAGGCGTTCGAACTGTTCAGCGAGTGGAGGCACCAAGAGGATTCTTATGCATACTGAATTAGTTGTATGTTGCTGGAAGTGGACGTTTCAACGCGTTACTTCTGTTTTTTCTCCACTCACAGGCGGAGGGTAAGCATACTGAATAAATACTCTTCCCTGGGCTCTAGAAAGAGGAAGTTACGTTATACGTGGCCCAGTCAATTATCCTTTTCCCATACCCAGTTTCTCATTCTCTGCAGAGGCGATGAGCAGGAGAGGATCAAGAAAATCGTGGCCGGGGTTGCTGCCTTCTGTCTGCTGTTGTGCGCTCTGATAGGGTTGACAGTGGTTACAGGCCGTATGTGTATAGCTCTTCATCTTCCAATTTTAGACATACTTCTCACATTACCTTATACATCACACATAAACTCGTCGTCTGGGAGGGCATCCTTTTCCTCCACACACTTGCGGGTACATGGCGGTCATGTCGGGCACCTTGAAGGCCCCAGTAAAAGGCTCGCAGGTTCGGCAGTGTCGTCTGCACTCGACAGTGGAATTTGCTGAATTCATTTCATGGACTTACAATTTAATTTTGGTATAACTGTCAAACTAAGTGGCTACGTGCTACACTCGACCAGTTCAAACTTCACGACCCTTAACGTCAGCATGCCACAGTGCTTTCCAGCCAAATAACCCTTCGGGGCATAGGTGATGTTACAGTGCGATGTATCGTCACCATTCAGTTACAAGCATCAATGGGCCTCCACTAAAACATAATTTTGCCACCATGCCTATGGTACGACAAGATCTAGACATTTTCGTCACGTTTTCTTCTGAACCGTGTACATTTTTATGCATCATATGTGTTAATCATCCCAAAGTCCGCTATGTATCCTATACCATCTGAAATTCCCATTCAAAGGTCTCAAAAATTCGCCGCCTTTAAGGAATACACAGGTGCTTGTTCACATTATATACGAAATCTAGAGATTAATTAAAACGGAGTTAACACGACGAATCTTGCTTGCTTGCTGCGCAGCTGTCGTGCACTGGAAGGCGATTTCTTACACACGCAATTCATAATTGGTGAGATATGCGACCGACACAGCTGAGTCGAAATGAAATAGTCTTTCCCTGGTTACGTGGCAAAATACGGAGATCATAAATGATGTCTCACTTGACGCAGTCGTGGGCAGCGGTCCTGGTGACGGCTCTGATAACAAAGACGCAGGAATAACTGATCCTTACTTGCCGAATGACTTCGACGAACCGGCAACATATCGGCGTACAACTACAATTGCGTCTACAGCTGCGACTACAACTGCGATTACAACAACAACTACGACTACGACTACGACGACCACAAGTAAGGATAAGAAGTAAGGCAGTTGACAAGCGACAAGGCTTGCTTGGCACGTCTCCCGCCATGTACCGCGGGAAATGTCATCGGACATTCGTTGGGTCTGTCGACGAAACTAGTTCCATTTACAACCTATTTCCGAACACAACAGGACGTCAGCCTGCTCCCGGCTGTTCTGAGAAAACCTGAAATAAATTTCACTCTTCCAGCTACGACCACGACGCTGCCCCCGATGCGTAATATCTGCACACTGGGCAAGAGGGCTTCGATGGCGTACCACTACCCACCTGATGGGTTATGCGACTACCTCTTTTTTGCGCACGTCACCTGCCAGGATGCTGCGCTTCCGATCGTTGACATGTTTAAGACACCCTTTGAATTCTTCCAGACGATGGCGCTCACGTATGTTGACACAAAAATGGGGATCTCATTCGAAGAAAGGTTTGTACTCGCTAGATCTACATGCAGTATCATTTATTTGCACGATTTGTCCCATGAATTTGTGTCATGCGTTTGCAAGGAAGGCACAGCTATCTTGGCGTTGTGCATGAGGCCGAGGCATGGGATGAGAACGCGTTACAGAACAATAATTTTATGCTCTTGAACTAACAAATGAGCTCATCCATTGATGTGATTGCAATGCAAGAATGAAGTTTGCTTTAAGTGTCCAATTTTATGACAGAAGAGGAAAGCTTCCTCGCCCAACTGGTCGTTTTTCCAGGAAACTAAGCAGCATTGTAGACTGACTTCCACTGCTACCTAACTATACGATCATACTAGGTATCATAGTATAACTATACTATCGCAGTACGAGATCTTCCCGTTAAAGACTACCTGAAAGTACTTATTTGTCTCAACGATTGCAGGTATGCGGAAAATTGTGTCACCGAGCTGAATAAGGGTCGCGGCTCTGCGCAGTTCCATGACCTCCTTAATAGAAATATCTGGCACCACGGGCTCTTGGCCATAACAGGAACACCTAACACTCACGTCCTCAGTCTGCTGGCGGTGCGTATTATATGACGACGTGATTTCATGTGATTCACCGTAATTCCATGGAAAATTCTTTTCTCCTCGCTATGGGCACTACGTTTACTTACGAATAGAAGAACGTACACTGTGCCGAAACCTCTGGGAATCGATGAGCCCCTCCAATATCTAATACGCGTAGCATCTAAGAGGGGTATGCAGAGTGCATGCCAAACTTAACAGGGCATAGGTTAGTTTGTTTCGTTTTCCTTCATTTCATGCAGAAGATAGCTAGTCTTCAGAATCAGCTCAACCCAAATGGATATCCGGAGAATACTATCACCGTTGGGATTCGAGGACGATATAATGTGTCTACAGATTTCAGTACAATTTTGCAACCTATCAAGTAAGAATTTTGACGTCATTGGCGTTTCGTAGCACACTCTTCGTTGTACATCTGACTTCTTCCTAGCACCTCGTATCACATGCTTGTGCTGCACACACACATTTCCGAGTGGAATGCCACAATGTGGAAAGGTGCAGCCGGGGCAAGCCTCTGGGAGAGCACGGCGACGGAATACATGTATGTAAGCATGGTAAGCAGTCACCTGTGCTGTCATTTAGTACCCCTAGCGAAATGAGTGTATTGCACAATGGTGTGATCACCCGCTGACGAATTTATATCGACAAAAGGGAGTCCAAGTACATAGTCATCCCACTAAAGGGTGCCACGGGTTTCTTTAGGCACAGGTCCCCATTAGAGATCACACTACTGTGACATAATATGTATGCTGGTGTAAGCACTAGCGCTAACCAGCAACGCACTGTGCTATGCTTGGCTCGTTCACAGAAAAGCGTCATAAACCAACTTCAAGCAACATACTTCAACACGAAGCTTGCCAATGTTCTTCTCATGGTCAGCACAACGTTAGCTGTCACTGTCTTCGCGGTGTCGACAGACGTCACGAAAATTGACAGCAATGGAATACCCTCGGGTTTCGGCTTCAGCGACTTCTCCGAGGTAGGTTCCACACGGTGCTCCCGTAACTATAACTTCTTGACGCGCCAAGCTGCTGTAAGTAGGTGCCATGCTATACGAATCGCATAAAAATTACACGCTTCTTAAAAAAAAAAAAAAAAAATTTCCACGTCGAACCATATGCAGCTCTAACCTATATATATATATATATATATATATATAGGTTCGAGCTGCATATGATTCGACGGTCCTGACTGCGGTTTGTTTCCATCAGAAATTAAGAAAAAAGGGTGAGGACACGGAAGGGCGCTCATCTGTTGCTGCTTCATAAGGCGCCAAAATCAATGTTTCGCAATATTTGTCCTACTAAAACATGTACACTTGAACATCTACTTCGGATAACTTTGGGCAGGTGCACTAAGGTTAAAATTCATTACTTGGGAAGAGAGGCGTAAATCAGAAAGTCATCCAACTGCTGAATAAGCTGGTCATCAAACTGAAGCATCAGTTGGTAAATGTTTCAATGACATTCAAGGTTAGAGAAAGGGTAGGGCCATAGGTCGGCAAACTCATTCACTATGGACTTCATCAACCTCATTCACCATCACATCATGAAGCATGATGTGATGTTGAATGAGGGGCAATGATGTGAGGGGATCTGAGGTGATGATGGGTGCTCACGCAACACATAAAACGCACGCTCGAAAACGGGACCCGTGAACCGGCACTAATGTCGCGTACCTAGATGATATTGCCGCGAAGCTTATCAGATAACCGTCACAGCCTGACCTTCGACGATAAGCGGAGAAGCCCCATTCTACGATAGCAACATCACGATGATTCTAGCTCCTTGGTTAAACCACCGGCAACGACGCGTCGCTACTGTCAGCGCGTGACGCGCGCCACTCGACGCTACCAGAAGCTTCTGCCGTTCCTTTATAAGCCGACGCGTAGTCCAAGTTAAGTTGTTGTAGTTGTTAAGTGCGACTGTGACACTTGAGCTAGCCAAGTAGGCTAATAAAGTGTTTGCTGTTTACGCAGCTTGTCTGTCGTCTGCATTACATCCGTGACAATATCATAAACGGATATCACTCCCATCGTCTTCTAAAGGCTATAAATATAACAGCCATAATGCTGATGCGATGTTATGGGTTATGAGGTTGAGTGATATTATGGGTAGTAATGTTGAATGATGTTATGGGCAATGAAGTTGAATGAGGTTGAATGATGTTATGGGCAATGAAGTTGAAAGGTTGAATGATGTGATAGGCCATGAGGTTGAGTGCGTGTTATGGGCTTTGAGGTTTAAGTGATGTGATGGGCTGTGACTGGTGATTATGGTGATGTGATGTTGAATGAATTTCTCGGAAAATGCCGACCTATGGGCAGGGCTAGTTAATGGCAAGACAAGCTTACGCCGCGACTGCAGGGGCCAACGCCAGTACTGTCAGGTTACCTTGCAAAGGGCACACGAATGACGATATGACATTTTGCGTACAGACGTCAGGTGGTCTTACATAGTCTTTCTGTTTCAGACATGCGTGAAGAATGCTTTCACACCAAAAGTGATAGAACCTGAAAAATTCGTGCTTTCAGGGTATGGCCAAACCCAGATAATATATGATACCCCGGATTCACTGGAGACGAAGGTAAGCAGGTCCAGCATCCCTAGATGGTTACACTGGCAGCATATGATTCAGCTGAGTCAACATGAATTCTGACAGATTTATTCTTTTTCAGGTTGAGGCCAGCAAAGATTTTATCAGGAAAAAGCACATAAAGAACGATCTCGGAATCGCTCTCTTCGATGTGGACTTCGAAGACGTAGATGCGATCTGTGGCCAGGCATTTCATAGATTGAAGGAAATTAAGACGAAGCTCAAGGGTTTCCCATTGAATACTAGCACCGTGTCGCTCAACGCTAATCGAGTGCTGCTTTAGTCTCTGATGCGGGAGCAGATGTGCCACACGTAAAAAAAAAAAAAAAAGAGAAAGTCGTTCCTGCTCGGACAATAAATATATTGTCCTCAAAACTGGCGTATTTGAAACCAACTCGAATTTGTGCCGACATCTCAGCCTGCGGGTACTGACACGTCGTCATTCGGAAGCACCGGAGAAATGAGTCGTCGTGTCCTGGAACTGTGCATAGTTAACACGTGCGACGCTAGCTTTGGGAGAGTTTTCGCGTGGCTGATGAATGGTTCATGCTTGTTTACTGTTGAATCAATGACCGAGGGAGGGCGCTCGTTCCTTTTCTACTGTAGGTCTCAAAGCAGCATGGAGAGGGCGCCACATTGACAGCGGCTGTGTGTGCGGTAGTGATCTCTCTTTTGGTTCAGTGTTTGCGCCGCGAAGCAACTGTGGCCACGAGCAGTGTACAGGTTGGGATAAATGTGTTGACAAAAGTTAAGCCTATAAAATAATCAAAGAAGAAACAACATCGGACAATTAATTAGGCAGTGGGAGTGGAACCCATCATCGAGTCCAAAGCTTGAAGTGCGACGCCCTAGCCTATTCGGCTGTGTCCTGATAGACGTTTCTTATTAGACAATTTTGCAGATGTAGTATGTAAAGTGTAAATGTGTATGGAAGTATGTCACATTGTACAACAACAAATGCAGAGGGATTAAGTAAAACAATCCATATAGAAACGGGCATGGACAAAAAATGTTAAAAGCGCAACAATGTTAAACTCAGGATTGGACTCTGCGATTTCGTACTCATAAAACCACAGTTGGGATAAGGACGAGCCTACTCTTATTATGATTATGCTAAACTGCGAACGCTAAGCAGCACGAAGTGGCTTCGTTTGTGCTGAGCGCTGCAGTCCTTGTACTGACTGTCAATGATAGCGCCTATGTCTTTCCTGGCACGTGTTCAACAGGGTGAGCAACTATGTCTGTCACACGTGATAGAAGTTAAATCAATGAAATTCCTTCGATTTCGAAAGATCAAATGCGAGTTAAAGGTAAGCGCAAGTGGCACTGAGTTCTCGTCGTAACTGGGGCGATATCCACGCGCACGCAAACTGCTGCGAGCCATAGCTTCAGCATTAGCTTCATAGCTACGTCCTATGTCGTGATTAATGCACACGCATTGTCTTTAGGTGGTGGTTGTGGAAAGACGCGCATTCCGAGAGCAACTAACAAAATCGAGAAAGCATACGTTGCTTGACGACTGTTACTGTGTTTTATTTGTGGCGACCTACCACTGAACGGATTATTGTTCCGAGGATGTTATTTTTCACATGGACTTGGTAGATTGTTGCTGCCACCGTGAAATGCGCTTTTTCGACACAAAATGTAGAGCCGCTGGGTGGAAATCGCGGGGAAAAAATTGACCTTTTTTTTTTTTAATGCTGTCGATATATCCAAACGATTGCTCGTGGGTTCGAAAGTACAAACACAGATCCTTGTAGGGCCCTCTAGCAGAGTAATTTAATGTTTATGTTGACCGTATACATGAAGTGCAAACCAGTTCGGTTCGGTACTTTTTCGCGATTTCAGCCCTCGAGGCAGAGAAAGACACCGAAGTGAAGAAGAAGCGGATCATTCATGGCCTCTGCTGAACGGCGCTCGGGGGCTGCCACTCCGAACTGTGCGCGTGCGCCAATCCAACGGGTCTATCCCTCGGCCTTCATTTGCCAGCGAGATGCGTCACAAGTGCGAAGGCGTTCAGCACATCTCGTGCGGATAAACGCTGTCTGCGGCACTGGCGTTCCTTAACATCGGCATGGTCACGAATGGCACCAAGGAATACTGGCCTCATCAGCCACAGCAGCAGGTGGCAGTGGCAACGACGTCGGAGCCACACGTTACTGTCGGTGAGAATTTCGTCACGCACCTCTGGTTAGACTGCTGGTTAGTGCATTTGGACTAGTGCAACCGCGCTGAGCTGCTTCCTGTCAAGGGTGCGACGGTTGTATTTGTTTATATATTCTCGTTAAAAATTGTGCAGCGAAGAAAGAAAGCTCTGGACAGTGGTATCTATCGAGTTTCTGGCACTAAGAGTTTCTGCGCGAAAACTGAAAACTAAGTTTATTTCCACAGGACATTCGATGAAGAAAGAAAAGGTACAACATTCGGCATAAATTTATGGATAGTATATCATGTTTCTCTCTCAGAGATAAACATCATTTTCTTCATATAAGAAGCAGGGTGGACTGCACGGATTCGTAACCGAATAGAAAATGAATGTTCAGACGAAGTAATCGATTAAGTTCCATTAGCCATCTTATTCACAATATGCATACATAACATTGAACGCCGCCATAATGTTTATTTCTCTCTTTTGCCCATTTTTCCTGAATGCCCTACGAATCGTTTCTCATTCTGTATTGCCATTGGCAGACAATGACAGTGCAAGCCCAATGTAGTGAAAGCAGCAAATTATGTCTGTCAAACGACGTTACGAACTGTTACGAGCAGTTTCTGAAGTGTGTCACGTGTTCGTATACGGAGATGAACGAACTGGACACGCGGCTTTAATGTCCGCGCGTTCTACCAACACAAGTAGGCTGCTCTGTGGAGAACGTACAAACCTTCTCCTAATGCTTCGCAGCCCGACTACGCTTTCAGTCGCCACCGCTGTCTTGCAAATTGTGTGAGCTTGTGTACATACAACCCACACAACGTGAAAGGAAAAAGAAAAAAGATGGTTTCACCTAATGGTCTTTAGCGACAAGTGAAGCCAACCTGTCGTCTTCTTTGCGTTAAGGCTGCGGTCTCACTGCTCTCTCCAAAAACAGCCATTTTTGTACTGAGATTGTAGCGCTGCTATTTTTAGAATCCTTAAGTTTGAGGTATGTATGAAAAGCTCATTCCTTCGACTAAATACCTATAATTACGGAATTTTCACAAAGCACAATGTCACGCCAGTATAAAGCGCCCAAATAGGGCATGTTGTTCGAATATGGGTGCTCCTTGAAACTGGCTATTCCTAGAAACCCTATTTGGCGCTTTACACTGGCGTGGCGTTACGCCTTGTAAAAATTCTGTAATTATAGGTAGATAGTCCAAGGAATTGCGTTTTTATAGGTACATCAGTCTTAAGGATGCTACAAATACAAGCGCTACAATCTTGGAACAAAGACGGCGTCCTTGAGAGAGCAGTGAGACCGCAGCCTTAAGTTTCCCTCGATTTGAAAAGCATGCGATGATTTCGGACTCCGTGAATCCTAAGCTGGTTCACACTCTGCTTATCATTAACATGAAGGGAAAAATCTCGGTTTCAAGTACTGCATGAGGAATGGGAACCTGAATTATTCGCGCGCCCAGACATGAATACTGCAAGAGGGTGGAAACGCGGAAAAAGCTTGACAGTTTTGGAGAGCAATAAGACGCACCAGCAAGTGCAATTACCTCTGTGCATTTCGGTGTTAGCGCCGCGAAGCGAGTGTGGCCATGAGCGAGCAAGAGACAGGGTCCATCTTTAATGGGGTGACTTTAAATATGCAACTGCAATCTTGTATCATCTAGTACTGTATTTGAGATCGTCGCAAACAGTACAAATTACGGCAAAATGAAGAGGTCAAGACATTCTTTTTGTGATTCTCTGTTCGTATCTTGAAGAGGCCCTACTTTCCTGTATACGCGAATCAGAAGCAAATAATTGCGCCCAAGAACAACAAGAGTGTCCCAGCGGTACCGAAAGGAAACTTGCAATAAAGTTCTAGGACGCCAACAGGGCGGGACAAATTCTTAACCCCTGCTTTAGGGCCCCAGTCACGTATGCCAAGAACTCCGCGACGATAAACACCAGCGAACATTTTTCAGGGTATATCGCGCGCGCGTTCCGTTCTGTCGAGAGAGAAGCCCCGACCCGTGTCACCGAAAAGCATAAAACGATTGGAAAAGTGGGTAGCAGTTATTCTAGCGTCTCAGGATGAATGACATACCCGAAGAAGTTGAAGAAAATCGGTAGCCGGAGGACCAAAGTAGGTCTTGCGATAACGGTTGACACGTAATTTTGTGTTAAACATGATAACGGCAGTAAATATTCCTCTCCAGAACCAGGACGTCACCCACGGCCCAATAGAATATTAAATGATTGGTGTTATGCGTATCCACTAAGTATCTTATACGCGTTGGCTTCAAAGGAGAGGGGGTTCGCCCAGTCTTTTCACACAAGCAGTTGCCTTTTTCTTGCCTTTCTATACAATACTGATAGGGATCTATCCATGTACAGTTTCACCATGCCCTATTTTTCTCCGAATAACGGGATGTGTACGAAGAAATGTTTCACATATGTTATGCGTGCGGTACAGGAGAGGATACAGAACACATCCTGATGTCCGATCGGCGCTTCATATCTAGCCGTCACACCTTGAGAGGTGCTATGGACAGGCTAGACACTCGTCCTTTCAATATTTCCAAGGTTCTTGATGAATGGCCGATCGTGCAACCGCGCCAACATGGAGGAAAGAATGAAGAGCAAACAGCGCAACGTGATTTTTACCCGACAAAAAAGTGTGTTGGAAGTACGTAACGATACCGGGCAGTCATGCGAACTTTTTCCGCCGCACGCATGCGTGGGGCAACCGTCCGCCTGTCTGACGGTTACATTTCATGCTGCGCACTAGCAAGATCTGTCGGGCGTCGCACGAACGTCGTACGTCTTAAAGGGCCCGGAAAACAATTTTTTAAAATATTTTTTGCTTGAATATTGAAGGGGGTAAAATATAAATCATTCCTACAAACATCACGGGGCTACTGTCATCACGCAGCAGGAACTGAACAGAAAGGCATGGATTCTATGTTTTCCCTCTCTATCTTTTCTAATTAATTTAGGTCAGTACACCATTTCGTATTCATACTCATAGGCATGCAGTAAGTGGAAGTGGTATTTCCGAAATTGTGGACAATCAGGTTCTTGACCTCCAACAGAGCCTACAGAATGTAGAAGGTACATTCACTGCACCTTTAATATGCGTCTTTTTGGGTACTATGGAGCCAGAGGGTGAAGAGCTAGATTGCAACCTAATATATTTAGAGACGATTAGGTATCTGAACGACCTGCAGTGTGGAACCTGATGCCTGGAGCTACTAGGAGCCCAGTACAACAAATGCGACGAATCCACTTTTGAAACGTTTTTCTACAATTAAACTATTACTAACATAATTTTTGAGCACTAATAATAATATAGTGCTTGCGAATGCTGTAACTCCCACAGAGTGGCTGCTGGGGACGAGTTCATCGTTACGAGTTCATCGAACGGCATCGAGGAAGGTTGCTCGAAGCTGCTAAAGAGTTCCCTTAAGGCTGCTGGAAGCTAATTCCTCTCAATGTCCCGGTATTTTGATCGTCAGTAACTTTCAGTTGCCATGGCAAACCCCTGTAGCAGACAATGTTCGCAGGACGCAGGTGGGCTTCACGGGTTAAGGCATTGATCGTCTAACCGTTCAGCACGCGAAGCAAAAAATTGCCAGTTAAGCAGAGTACTTACAGCAATCTGCCACGCAAAGCTATACACAGCTTTTTCCTCGAACAGTTCACAGAAACGGACGACTAAAAGGTCGATGAAACCGCTACGTACTCACTACTGTATAACTATTCAGCTTGAAGTTACGTTTCATCGTTCCTACGGTTCTGGTGGCAGTAGTAGTAGTGTCTTTTGATTGCTCGCCTGGGGAAAGCCGATCATAGGATTCGATCCACGACCTCCCGGTCTTTAGGACGTGCCTAGCTATTGCCAGGGAGCGAGCATTAGCCCACTCGGCCCTGCCGCTGGTGTCGGTGCCCACTGGCGTCTCCGCTGCAGCTCTCTTTGTAAGCAGAACGAACCGCTGCGTTTGTTGTTCATCTATGATATTACGTCGTGGAACAGGTAGGTTTTTGCATACGTCTTTGCTTGTTTTCTGGTCATGTTTATCACTGCAGACTTAGGTGTGTGTGTGTGTGGGGGGGGGGGGGAGTGTTTCTTAACAAACAGCACGCAGTATAAGCAGCACTTACTCCACGTACAAAAACATGTACTATAATCGCTTTTGAGTGTCCCAGAGTTATAGCAAGTGGTGTACCAGGGACGTTCTGAGAGTCGCTCCCGATCTCTTTTCGTGAAGGCTAAAGCCTTGAAAAGACCGCCTTTCGCACAATTATTCTTTTACACCCTGAAATGTGTCAAAATGTTGAGCGTCTTTCGCTGTATACGGTGAAAAAAACTTACACCATCACGAATACTGGTTAAGATGTGATGTTCAGAAAAATCTGCGAAAACCGAAGCGCTTTCCCAAGCGCATTCAGAGGCCTGAATTTTAAATGGTGTGGAGAGAAGTTATGCGTTCGTCTGGAATATTTATCAAACCCCACGGCTTCATAAAATATAAATTCCGGTCCTAGGCCACGCTCCCTGGGTACGTTGCTCTTGGTTTCTCAGAGATAACGAAAGGGAGATTGCGTCTCGTCAACTGTCTTTACTGGCAGCGCAAAGAAGCGTACCCTCCCGCTAGATATCACGCATGGATGTTTCTGTTCAAAACAAGAAACAGAAAGGGGCTGAACAAATGAAAGGTGGGAGTGTGAAGAAAGCTGTTGTGTCCCAGTCTTGAAAATACAGACATCGGTTATCAAAGTGGCGCGATCTTCCAGTTGATTAGAAGAGGAATTCCCTGGGTAGACAACAAGACGAAATGAATGAAAGAGAACGAATCCCAACGATTTTATCTTTCGTTACTACTTGTGAGGCACGCGTTGAGATGGAAACTTAAAAGCCGAGCGATTATGCCACACAGTGGGATAAGAATCATGTACATGAGCCTAACAACGCTGCGTATCTTTTTATATGCTGTGCCAGACCGCTCTATAGCAAATGGGACCGAATATCATTGTCTCATCGGCGAAAGCCTGCGTTTCAGCCCCTTGCATTGTGATCTGTGCCTGGCGGAGTATCGTGACTTTAGTTGGCTTTGTGAGACCGATGCAAAGTGCCTTCACAGTTCCATGGCAGTGTTCGTCAGTTGTAATATTCGGCCTGGGCACCTATTGCCAGAATAATAAATGAACCTGATCACGCACCCTGAGCATGCACCATTGATTAAAGGTCCCACCGGCATGGATCGGGCACGGATGTAATGCAGCGGAGGCCAGATTAGTGCTGTCTTAATTAAGAGCTGAGAATACGGGATGGCCTTAAGTCTGTTGCCTATCACACATAGGGTACTGTCTTAGTGTCTCGACGAAATATTTCACACGAGAAAAGGACATCAGAGAGGGTTGAAAGATTTGCATGCATTAAGCGAGACTAGAGCTCGTTTACGGGTAGTTGGCTAGCCTTAAATTTCTCGGTGTGGGAAGATGGCGTACTTATTCTTATCCTTCGTTCGCTCATCTTTCTTCACTCAAACCAACATACTCTGTATCTGTTAGCGCTTTTATCGCGAACCTCCAACTATTTCTCCGCCTCCTCACAAAGAAGCACTTTTTTTTTCTTTTCTGGTACTCATAAAACTGCGGTTAATGCCGTCTGCTTCAGGAAATCTGAGGCAATTCGGAACTGCCTGTATAGAACGGCATACCTGGAATTCTTCCTGATCATTAGCGGTATGAAGCCTCCGAATGGCACCTTTTAGCATTATTGTAGACTCGCAAAATCCATTGTTTCAATTCACCAATGTCTTATTGGATTTCGGGACATTATTGGCAACACGGCCTGCACTTCATCAATGCCTGTATTACACCATCACCAAGATCGTGCGCTGTTTGCAGCTCATACGGTGTTCTACGGTCAATCGAATGACACAGCCGACGTCCCGCAGCTTTCGTTTCGCCGAACAGCGCACATGCGCTTGTTACTTCGCTGGGAAAAATCCTACGTATACAGAGGTTCCTTCAGGATCGCCTTAAAGGTGCTGAGGTCGCAAATTTCCCCAGCCACCCCCGCTGTTATCACTCGTAAAATACGACGTGGCAGCGACACAGTGTTGCCAGAGCTTCATTCACTTGCTGTCCTTCATGGCTATTGCCTTTTATTTATTCTTTTCTGTTTACTTTTCTTTGCATTTCTTTTTTTTCTTTCGGAGCGATCTTCAGGCGTCTCCTTTGTCAGGGCTGCATTAGATGGAGTGCCGGATCTAAAGAGGGCGCTTATATCCACAAGATAAAGGAAACGATCTGTGGCGGTTGAATGAAGTGCAGACCCGTAAATAGACTCCTTCTTTTCTCATCACAATGTAAAGTAGCTCGCCGTGTCGTGCTGGGAATGGACTAGACATTACGCTGGTGAACTTAATTGCTCCCTGCTCCCTTGTGACTAGAAGATGCGGGAGATGACTTTTTAATGTTCTATTCTCCCATTACAGGGCTATCTCACACAGTCATTGTATATCCGGACAATACCATGTATCTCATATTCACTCGGGTAAGCTTTTCATCGTTACCGGCCGTGAATGCGCCAAAGATGGACGATGAATGCGAATCTGATCATCGAGTGTGCTACCTGGCGTGTTCCCTGCGGAACAATTCCCAGCCACAATGATGTCATTCATACGTGTTAATCCGTTTACTTAACATCTACGACATTACTAGCTAGCGGAGGGTGTCTTATCCCGGTCTGAACGGACGGGTCAGTGCACCTTACATTTGCCGGCGAATATCAGCAGTCTTTGAAGGCCGTCCAGGGCACACGCTAGTTAGTCGTCCCTTGTCTTCAACGCATTTCAGGTATTTCCAGCCAACATCCGAGCGCGGAGCCCTGTTGTTTCACTTGAATGACGAAATCTGATAAGAGAATGGAACACAGGAGTGGCCGTGCAAGGTGGCTTTTCTAGCAGAACACGCTGTTCGAAGCCGACGCGTCGGTACCACCAATCGTGCTTGTGATTATGCAGCCTCTGCAGACGTTCCATCCATCTCGCTCCGTCCTTCCCGCACGTAACACCGTCTGGGAAGACAAATTACAGCCCGGAGCACAGCACGATCGAAAGGGAAGGTTAAAGGTCACTCCCCCATCCTCCACTTTTTGAACGCCCCGTGCGATGGAAGTACCTGACTCAGAAAAAGTAACAATTCCGTGCCCAGCTGGCGCGGATGCAGACTCGCACACCGAAAGCCGAACATTCTTGTGATCACTTCGGGGTAGCTGGTGTTTAACGTATGGTTAACGTAGAGCATTAGGTTAGACATGTAGAAGCTTGATAATCACGCCAAGCCTCTACGCACATAATGAATTACAACTGACGATACGAGATTTAATTGGTGTTGGTGGTGCCTGATGTAGACGGCACTTAGCCAATGAGGCGATTGGCAAGGATCGTGCTCAGGTAATCAATGAAGGTAGTCAAATCAATCAGCAGGAATGCCGGCAGGTAGCCACAATATGGCAGAGCATGACGAGTAAGATGGTGACTGTAAAGTAGCCAGATTTAGTTGTATGACTAAGTTTACTTGAACTGTATTTTGATTTAAGCTTGACAAAATATTAAGTGTATTCTTATGTATGTAGTCTATGCGTTCTAATCCGAAGCAGTTAGCTTCAGAGTCAGTCAAAATGGAGGCTCAAACTCAGTCTCCTAATGAAATATTATCGCGCTTCTGGTATTGCTTTGCGCACTGCATTACATCATCGTTCCAAGCACTTATCATCCTCCTCCTATCCTTACCTCGAGTCGTATGTACGAACCTTGAGCGCTCGCGCAGCACGCTTTGAAAAGGCGGTTCCCGACAAGAATGGATGGGCACATATTTCATACATATTGCGTTGAATACATACGTCCTTGCTTTGAAAGGAGCATGGAACGTTTTCCGAGACCGTCGTCAAGCGATTCCAGTCAAAAAGAACAACAGAGATAGAAAAAGTAGCACTTTGTGCTCATTTCTTCGCTCTTTTCTATTCTTTTTTAAGTGATCAGCTTTCGAGAGCGGATCCGTTACGCGTCCTATCGTGCGCTTCTTTTCCAATAAAAGGTAGAATACTTGTTTGGTGCAGAACCCGCGAGGCAGGGGATGAAACATGATTGCAGGGTAGGGCTCAAACTGCGTGGATGTACGGAAGTATTTTTCTCCGCTACTCGAACTTAGACGGTCGTTCACAGATAGATTCACGTTTCACTCAGTCCCGCCACGCACACCGTGTCTAACGTACCAGGTAGGCAAACCCCCAATTTCCCTTTATCTTAACCTTTCCCAGCCTCCTACTGTGCCGAGATGGCCCTTCATATTTCGCGCACAAACAACCACGACGTCATATAGGACAATCACTTTTTCGGTTACCAGACACATAAGGGAATCAATCCATAGCTTCTCCCTAATAAAAACATGGGTATTCCGGCTGGCGACAAAGAAGGGAACTTACATCAACACCCGAACAAACGACGGCAGGGGACTCGGCCCTGAACTCAATGTCTTCTATTTCTCCTTGGACACACTGGCAGCATGTACGAGCAACGACAGGACAACCCCAGTGTTTGTACAGTCAGTTCCCCCAGAGAGAGGGAAGGAGAAAAGAAATCCTCGTCTGACCGTCGTCACGGATACGATGGGACTTAATTAGGAAAGCCCTTCCCTACAAAGTTGCCTCTGTGAGGAATACTAAACGTAGATGCTCGAGTGTAGCGAGCTGACAATGTACGAAGAGGACCCTACTGTGCCTCTTTTCCAAATGCCAAAGCTGCACATGATGCAGCAGTTGCGGCCAACGTGCTCTGCAGCGTGCTCTTGCAACATGGTTCCATCGGCAGTCAATGTATTTTAGATGAGAGCAATCTTTCCGCTTTACTCGACAAATAGAAGACTGATTTGTAGAATCTGGCGTTGTAGTAAAGGTTTTTGAAACACACCTTGTTGCGGAAGATGTATACGCATATATATGTATGCAAGAACTGTGGAGGAGGAGGTCGGACGGACGCGTAAATATATAAGCAAATAGAAAAATGAATATATATATGTATATATATATCTTCCGCAGCAAGGTGTGTTTCAAAAACCTTTACTACAACGCCAGATATCATCGCAATATATATATATATATATATTGCGATATTGCGGCGTGCGCAAAAGGATACACACATTTTTTTTTTTGTGTGTGTGTGTGTGTCAGGCTTTCTGAAATATCACCAAAACATAGTAAAAAAACGTAGAACTCCGCTCTTAAGTCATTGATGCACACCTTTAGAGCTTTCGGTAAGTTCAACCTCGTGATAAGAAGTATTACTATATACCGAAACAATGTATACAATGCCTTCGCCGCAGAAATAATCTCCTAAGTGCGCATGCCGAACTCAGAGAAATATTAGTCCTACATACGGCAACATTAGAGAACATGCAAAGCAAAGAAGAGTGTTCATTTACTTGACAGGAAGCTGCTGTGCAAAAGCAACGGGGCTGCTGTAGCGTATGGGTGTTGCCTGACTGTTCAACTTTTTGATTCGGTGTGACACTGAGCTGCAAAAAAATATTTGCCTAAGTGTTCGGTCTTCCTAACCGTCTTTGCAGTTTTGCTTATCTGCACTCTCTTTCAATTTCGTACATTCCAGGCTTTTGGAAATTTCACTTTACGTTAATTACCCTCATGCTCCCCTTGTTTTTCTGTACCCCTTTACCTTTTGAACTGCCACGCCGGAGTGACACATTATATCGTCCAAACTTGCTAGAAGAACAAGGAGATTTCACTAAGCCACTAAGTTTAGTATAAAGATTTCCGCGAAGAAGACACGTACGACACGTGGAGAGGTCCTCTAAAAATCAGCAAGAGCGACTTGAAAAGACGGCGTTTGAATTAACTGGTGTCCTCCACTTCAACGCAATGATTATAACAGGAAAAGCACGGCTGCACACCAAACACAAAAAAGTTGTTTGTGCTGCACTCTTGTCGTGAACGGGCTAAAATGACGGCCTGGTAAAGGACACGGCGGCCAGAAAACACGAGAGCTTCCTCGCGAAGGCGATACTTGAATGAGAAAGAACAGGCGCCTGATGGAAACCTGATCTCTACTTCGGTAGCGTATTTAGCGATCGATAGCGACCGGCAAATGTCCCGGCATCTGATGTCTCTACATGTTATATAAAGTTCACTGACCGTGAACAAGCGCAAGGTACACAGTCAGAAAAATAACAAAAGAAAGTACTGCTTCCATAATACAGGTACATTTCTATGCGACCGATGGAAGAAACCGACGGAAAAGGGAAACCGTCATCACAATAAGTCGCTGACGGCAAGCGAAGTCTAGATGCGGGAAGCAGATGTGTGCCTTTTTCTGCGTACGCCTTTCGGCGACCACGATTTGTACGCTGTACTGAATATCCTTGTGACGATTCTTTCTTCCTTGCAGTATGTTTACCCAGCTCTAAGATTGAGCTTCTCAGATATCTTCTGTAAGTGACTGAACCTTTCCTTGCATACAGACACGATAGCACGTCATCGGCGATGTTTGTAGAGACGTCCAGTGACGATCGTGACTCGCCTTCATTCGACGAAAGATTGCTCGTACACGTAACGCGGTCCTCTACACCTCATAGCAGAGCGGACTAATGATCATTCCAAAGCATCGTGGTAAAAATGAAATAGTGATTAATTTTAATCGATCGTGTATTGAATAAATCAACGAAACGACGACGGGATGGCTATTAGATGAGACAAGCGGGTCGGAGCAGTCTTGCCTTCAGGTTTTCTCTAGTTATTGATTTACCCTCTGCGTCCCTTCTTCATTATTGCCGTGGTGTCGGGACTGCACGGTAAGGAAAAAGGGTTTATCGAAGAGCGTAGACTGACGACCAAGATCTTAATTGCGTCTGTTTCAGAGTGCTCTGCGACTTTCCTGTTGTTCCAATCTCCGCAATTACAGCATAATTTGCAGATCTGTGCAAGGCGCGAAATTAGCGATAAATAATTAGTTCGTCATTAGGAAAAATAGTCGTACATGCGGAAGAGAGTTTTTAACAACATTCAATACGTTTTATTCTCTTGGACAATTTAAACCCTCTAAATACTGTTACTTGGCTAGAAAATGCGCGTGTGCTACATTTAAAAGACGCCACTGGGCTTCATTCGTAAAATGTGTTCGAAAGTAGAATGAGAAACGACATGTTCTGCATGGCACGCACCAGCTGCTCTCGTCTCTGATGAATCCTCCAGCTGTTGTCGCACATTTAC
>JARGYV010125699.1:0-16781 GCA_029532675.1 Ornithodoros moubata | reverse complement strand
CGTGCCCACGCACGACCTTCAGTGCACTCTAAAAACAGAACTTCACCGCATAACACGGCGATGATCAATCGCCACTCCGAATGATATCTTTTCCTGACCCTATTTGCTGGAAACGGTGGGCGTACGCCTTTTTTGTGACACTTATGCAGTGCATAAGTGTCAACGGAATAAGTCTCAAGGGAAAATAACAGTGTGCCCGTCGTCAACAAGAGCTTCGCCGCGTGAACAAGCACATCACGGAATTCTGCCACCTCGTTCATTGAAAACGGGAAGTTGTTGTGAAGTCCAAATTCCTTCCTCAGAATGCTTGTAAACCTATGCTAACGGTACGGTAACAGTCGTCGACCTCACATTTTTTGTAAATAGAACATGGTTCTGCATAGCGAAGCAGAACTTGGACAGTGGACAGCCGGGTGACAATTTTGGACGCATGCAGAAAAAATGAACGAACTTGAAGGCACAACTTACCATTGCTGCCTTCAGGTCTTTCGCCAGCTCACTAGCACTGTTTGAGTCGCTAGCATCAGCCATGTGGACGTTATGAACTGAAACAACAAGGCGCTTTAGAGGGTCGTGACTGCCCTTCAATTACGGTCCTTATACTGTGAGTGAACCGTATTCTTCCTTTCAACTGCGAAACATACCATTTCTTATATGCACGGTAAAAACAGAACTTCACCGCATAACACGGCGATGACCAATCGCTATTCCGAATGATACCTTTCCACGACGCCACTTGCTGAAAACTGTGGGCATACGCCTTTTTTTGGGACACTTATGCACTGCATAAGTGTCCTAAAAAGGCGTACGCCCACCGTCTTCCCTGCCTGTGTGTTCCAGTTTAAGAAAAATCAATTTCCATCGCATAGGGTGGGCGATATTGTTCTCAATTTTCAAGTCGCTCTCAGAGTCCTTGTAGTGAAATTTTAAGAATGTGCGCTTTCAAGTACAAATACCGATACAGGAAGCAACAGCAGACCGTACACCACATTGAGAACCAACTACCACCATTGAAGTGGTGATCTGCTCGCTTACTCGTAAAGAATGTCGAGTATTTACGCAGCTACTATGTCATGTGTCTGAAAAAGCTGTACACTATTGCACACTACTGCCGTATTCGCAAGCGATAGCCTTAAAAAAGCAAGCAATTACCAAGCGATAGCCTTAAAAAATTGTTATTAATACTCCCGTGCTACGCGGTGAAGTTACAGACTAGGGAGTGTAAATGCAGCAACCTCAGTATGGCATCATACCGCTCTCTGCTAAAAGGTCGCCCTTCGGATGGTTGGGATAATCGTAATTCTCCCGGCCGCTCTCGTCGTGGTAGTAATCTTCGCCCAGCTGCCTCCTGCCTTGTACACCTCGTCGGGACGACTTGTTTCCAGGACGCTCGACTTCAATCACTGGGCGTGACGCGATGGAGTTCTCCCTGCTGATGTCAAGCTTGCAAAGTTTGACGTACGGCGCCAAAATAGTTGCCGTGTAATACGCAAACGTAGGCCTCAGGATATACTCTTTCTTTGTGCAGCCGGCTACCTCACTCGCGACATCGACGCATCGCTTGAAGATGTGCGCTTGACTGCGTGATGAGAGAAAAAAGGAATAGTTACGCGGACGTTCGTGCGCCATTGCCTACTTTTTGCGTACGGTGCCAATAAACATATATTGGTTTGAGTATAGAAGTGGTATCTTAACCTTTTTTATCTTTCACAACGAAATTGTTAGATGTTACTTGGGCACCAAGCACAGTGCTATGTTAGCAACAGTTTGGGCGGATTATGACATCGAACTTAGCGCAATGAAAGCCCACTGACTGAAAGACCAAAAAATGGAAGCACTGGAAAATGTCATAATGTTTGACAGTTGGCGCTCAACGCATTACTTCTTCCCACGCAAACCCAAGCAGCACACCCAAGGAGAAATAGCAGTGTGCTGCCATTATGCACATTTATCTATATATATCATGTGAATAGGCGCCGCTCCCCATTTGCAACAAATCAAGCAGTGCGGATACCACATTCGGAATGACAATTGGTGTGGTTCTGTTATGCAGTGAAAGCCAGAATATTTTACCGTTGCTATCCTACCTTTTCAACATAGAGTATGTGGACTTGATGTGTTTAATCAAATCAAACTCCTGTACAAATCTTGGAGGAGTCATACACTATGATTCTGCTCTATGACCGATAATATGTCTAGATTACTTGATCGATGCTATGCGTGCCACAATTTAATACACAAATTTCTTTAATAACCATGTTCTAGCGCCTGAAGTGTCAAACGGGGTTGCTTCATCAAATACGTGTTTCACACATTTCGCTTTTTGATATTTGCACCCATACCCGCGGATATACACGAAACACTAGATAATGCCTGATCATTCCACACAAATAAGTGTATTTTACCGAAATATTAATCTGAGTGAGGTTCAGACCGGCAGAAATCGGGCTATATAGCTGACAAGTGGTAACGTTTACTTACGCGCACAGTGCCTCCAGTGTGACATCCCTGTCATGATAGTCCACGTAGAATGGAACAGCGCAGTACGTATATTGCTTCGCCAGCCGAAGAGAGTCGCAGCCCTTCACAGTGTGCGGTTCTGCGCAAAGCATACCATAAGCCCAATGTAGCACAAAACAACTGTGTACACCGTGAGGATGCACACGGACTGTCGCCCTTATCTAGTGTAGTAAGCCCTTATCTAGTGTATCGCATTGATTTCAAGCCGATAAGCTTGCAGGCTGTCTAAGAATTGACGGTGCAGGCAAACACAAAGGCTCACCCATGATTTCGGTCCTGGGTGGGAAGTGAGACGCCTTCAATTTGTAAGGACGTGATTGTCAAGAATAGTTAAAAATCTGCACTCTAAAACCCGAATTTTTGCAAACAAACCCGAAAACACCGCACAAACCGTTGGGAACTAATCAAGATACAGAATGTGACGTTAGTGTCAAGGAAACGGTGTACAGAATAGCAAGGGAAACATCAGCATAGGAACCCGCAGGTGACGGAAGCAACCGACACAAGATGTCTATCATATAACAAAGATTTAATAAAACGGGACACAACGCTATCAAATCACGCGGACGTGTACAAGAAAGAAGGCGCAAATACAAGGGTAGATAAAAAGGTTCCCGGACGCCATTTATGTGACATGCAGTGCATGAACTGCATCTCCTTCAGATGCATCATTCGCAGATTACATAGCCAACCGAGCAGCTGATATTCTGAGTAGCGTATGGCGAAAGAAAGGTCTGAAGATCTCACCCATCCGGTCTATTCACCGCCCTTTGTTCATTTGTGGATTCGGTAACTGAGAATAACGTGACTCTGTCACTGTAGTCTGACTTGTTCTTTTACCTGTAGTGGCAGAGCCTTTCATCGACCGAGCTAATGCCGGATTTTGGAAAAGGCAAGAAACAACAAGCACGAATACGGGTAGAACATCACGGGGCTGGTGGCAGGACATCTAGAACGGTAAGAAGCAAGTTAGTTGTCGATGATCAAAACCTTCCGATATGCAACAGGAAACTTATGGACACAAGTACTTATACGACAAACCCTCCTACGACGAGTCACTGCGTATTACCGAAGGCGAGAACTTTTCCAAGCTTTTCTAGCCATAGTTCTAAAGTAGCATTGAAAGCTACTCTTACACAAATTTATTAGAAATAATTAAAATAATAAATAAAAAAGGAATAGCAAAAGCACTGGAATACATGGAGCATAAGTACTGGAGTCCTAACCGCCTCCACAAGTAGACGTACCATTGTCAGAATTTGAGGCATATCTCTGGAGTGCGCTCACCTTGTTTTTAAGGTAATTGCGATGACGACCAGTTAACACTTGGTCAGCATGACCTCAGTCGATCTTATTACGGCGAAACGGTATTTTCGCCCTGCACCGAGTACGAAGCGTTCCTGCTTAAGGCGAACGCTGCGCACCCTGGAAAAACGTTGGAGCTCGTGAGCCAACCATCGTTTTCTTTCTCTTCAGCATGTCACAAAAAATCCAAAGCTGAACAGGGTTTAAGCCTAGGCATCACTTATCTACGCTTGCAATCGTGTTCTCGCACTTGGACAAGACTAAGTGGGCAAAGAAATATATCTAGTCATGGTTTATCGTACGCCCTGTGCAGGATGTACTGGATGCGCGTAGTTTGACATCGGGATTAGCGTCGGTCAAACCCTTGCGTTTGGTCAAAGGCATGTGTCGGGCCATAACCTCTACGAAGTCTGCCCAATGCGCCAATGCTCACCGAGTGACATGTCCGCTGCTTAGCAAGCGCAGATCTTGATACTAACGACACCACGCGTTTGTTTCATTTGTATGCGGAGTCTCCATTATATTACGGAGGGAGTAAGTGAATAACAATGTCGAAAATTGTGCTCGTTGTTGTCAAAGATCGCTTCTCTTAATTTCAGCTGGCTGTCGCTTACACAGCTGGCAAGAAGCAACGCTTACACCGCCGCCTTTGTAAACACTCATAAGGGTATTTTAGAAGTTCCAAGAAGTATTCATCCATGCCAGGTCTCTTTTTCCCCCCTTTCTGGGCACAGCGGCGAAGTCTGTTAGTATGCTTCCTGGGGCTACATGCTGAGGGTGGTTTGGGCGCACGAAATATCGGGCATCGGACAATGTTTGATGGGCAAGGGTGGCGAGATTTCTTTTTCTTTTCTTTTTTATTTGATATGTAATGTCGTGGAGATCCCGTCTGAAAGCACCATCCTTCCTTCCTTTCTTCCTATAAACGACGAGATCATATGTACCTTGTGAGGGGCTGGGCTAGGGCTTAGCAAGGATGACGAGAGGTTCACACGAACAAATATTAAATATAAATAGAAAACATGACAGAGCTTTGTCATGGCTAACCGTCATGAAGAAAGGAAGGAGGCTCGGGACAAGAAGGTATGCTGGTGCACCAAGAATGGTTTAGGCATTGCGCGGCGGTACAGGAGATCTAATATCTCACATCTGAGCCCCTTCGGTTTTGCAGTTCTTTGCTGTAAAGAAGAGTGCGCACACTGAAACCGTCTCAAAGTTCAGGCAGCCAGCAATGCAGTAGTTCACGCACAGGTGTTTCGTGGTCCACTGGGCCACTACGACGGCTGGAAATGCCTATGGGCTGGTGGACGGTACAATGATGCGTTTTTGAAGCAGCACCGATGTTTGTCGCTCGAGAAAGCAACGGTCCTGCGTAGTGTAACGGTAAAGCTGGCAGCTGTAGGGCTGAGCTCCTGGCAACAGTTCAGTGGCGTGCTTAATTGCATCGTAAAAACCAAGGTCTTGGCAACTGTCAGCAAAGAGTGGCGAGTGATATTTCAAGATTAACTTGATTTTGGACACACTTTGTGGATGCTTGTGCATGTAGTTGACGTATCAGGTGTCTTAATTTCGTCCGAAAAAGTGAATGGCCCTTCTAATGACTGTGCTTGAGACTCGGCTCTGTAGCAGGCTGCAAAGAGATCTCCAGACACGTTTTAGATGTTAGAAGAACGGCTATATATCAAGACTAATGGCATCGCAGGAAGTGTCCAAACTCGTCTTCAGGGCTGAAGAAATGCTGCAGTTGCCGTTACAGGCAATAGTTTTTCTTCGCAAACGTCTACCACAGAATCGGACGCGCGGTGAAGCTCAGAAGGGCGAGGCGGCTGGACGTGAAGTCATGTATCCGATGCTTGTAGCCAAACTTCACCTAGTATCAAGAGCAAGGCGTTGTCGCTTAGCACTGCTGCGTCGACTATCCCTGCGAGTGGTCAAATGTGAATATGCAGTGTTATGCTTTCGAGGAGAGTGACTTTTCCACCTCTGACGAAGACAAGCGGAGGCTTTGATCGCAGGGTCGTAGATGCTCAGTAAAACTTGAAGAAATAGCCGTGATCTTTCAACCACTGTCTGGGAAGGCGTCCAGCGTGTCAGCACCAGCGACATCAGCATGGTAATGCTGCACATATTTGTGATCCATCCTCGTTGTCAACAAACGTGGGAAAATGGTTGTCTTGCTGTGCACGCGAGGTGTCCTTTTTGCTTGCACTTGAAGCATATTGCTTCTGCTATATCTTGGCCAGGTCTGAACGCAGATGCAGCTTACTTCATGGTAAGCGCTTCGTACTTGTTTCCTTGCTCTTGCGGTGATATGTTCTTCACCTTTGCTTCTTAGGTGCAGCAGGGATATATCGCGGCTTTCGTATAACTGCCGGGATAGGTGAGGGGTCGTTGGCCGGTTGAGGTTCTATGGCTCGATGTTGCAATGAACACTCGGTTCTGGATCATGACGAAACTGCTGGCGATGAACGAATGTGTTGTCTAGTCGTGTAACAATAACGGTGAAAGAATCAACAGTCTCTAGACACAGTTTCTCGACCTCATCTATACAGTGACGGGTGGGCATTTGCTTTCAGTCCTCAAACGCAGAGAGAACTTCGAAGAGGTCCGGCACTGTCGTGACTTGCAGCGGGAGGTATGCAAAAGACATGTTCATTTGAGCGAGTAGCCCCGTATCTCCGTATTTCATTTGAGGCATGTTATATACACATCAGGAATGTTGCTCTTAGATCATTACTGTTGCTTTTCTTGATTGTCCGACTCCGGTTCTTGGGTTGCAGCTTCTGTTTTGTCATGTTGCTCGATATAGTTGAATAGTATTACACCGAGGTCGTTCTTCGTGCCCGTGTGGTCAAACTTCTTACGTTGAAGTTTAAAACGCAGAAAATCTACTGTAAAGCCGTGTAGGTCTTCTTTGGTTGTTCAGCTCAAAGAAATGAGTAGCGTGGCGCAGGCGTCATTAGGCTAGGCTTAGGCGTGTTACTCGACTTTACCTTCGGGTGACCTTTGGCTAACCGCCACGAAGAGGCGAACAAACAAAGAAGGTGGCTTCGCCCGAGAAGGTGCGCTCGTGCACCATATAGGCATATACAGCGCAATAGGACAGCCAATATCTCACCACATGTAAGTTTCTATAAATATTGGTGCGAGTATCTAATAACGGCTTTATTATTACACCATTCTATACTTGCTTCAGAAGAAATTTTTAGTACTGCCGACATAATGGTGAGCATCCAACAAACTTTAGTACGTTACCAGAGAGCTGCCTATGAGTTAGAGGGAAAGACCTTTACACATCGCCCGAGCCACACGATTGATTTTTCCACTTAATATCAGAAAAAAACATCTACGTTATCCACCAATACAAAGGCTTGTAGGTGTCAAAGCGAACAATATCATGAGAATGCTAGCAGAATATGCTGCTTGACAGTCGCGAGGGCAAGATGAGAAAAGTCAGAACGGGCTGCGGGCCCTGGAGGACATATTGCAGCAAGGACTGGCTCACACACTGGGCATGACCACAAAAACTGTGGGCTTAGATCGGAAAGCGTTCAGGGTGATCGGTCTGGGTACCGGTATAGAGGGTCTGGCTTGAGCACAGTACGGGAGCTACAATTCGACCCGTGCAGTGCTCAGAAATATAACCCTTGTAAACATAGGCAGAACAGGTAAAGGCCATCGTAGTTGGCCTTCTGTATCTACGCATCCCACCACAGCCCACTGAACGAACGCACCACTGTCGCTCAGCTCGATGAGCCAATTAATAGCAATATGTAACGGACTGTAGGCACGTTCACAGCTTTGTAAGACTTCACCATCACTCACTTGACCCCGTTACCTGTATCTCGTAGGGTGTATTTCACTGGGACTAGGACCAACTGTATACGACGAGGCAAGTATTTACCTCCCGTTTACGGAGTGCGGATGATCAAAGCGGTATTAGAAAACAGTTTGTTCTAGTGACAGTCATCCAAGCCGAAGTTGTTTGTTCATCCGGTTTGTTCATGTTTGTTGCTCATCCCGCGCGTGGGTCCTCCCCTAGGAGAACCAAAATGCAGATGTAGGCATAGCTTAGGTACTGCTAACCACCAGGCAAACAAACTAAACGAAGGAGACCCCTGCAGCGCCCACACCATTTAATGTGATTTCAGGTACTTTTAGGTACTTTCGAACTATGTACACGCCGTAATAAAAAGCCTTTCATATCTCGCCACTCATCTGCTGCTCATAAGAAAAAGCCTAAGACAGCCAAGACAGCCACTAATGTGATTTCGAGATGTAGCCGTGAAGATGCAGAGCACAAGGGAAGATGTAATGCATTGCCCTTCTGCGTCATTATGTCCTGAACCAGCTCCGGGTGGTCGCAGTCATGATACTTCAGGGTATGCAGCAGGCACTCCCTGTACTTGGCGATGTCCCTGAAACCAAACAGCGTTAAGCATGTCAGGGAAGTCTGAAGTCCGTGTCCTACCCGCATATGACGTCTTTTCCTTTCGTAAAGTTGAGAAGAGCCACCGTGTCATTCATCTCCTTCGGCCACCGTGTCATCACAGTAAGGAGGCTTTCTTCACATGCGCGAAGTGCTGGTTGAACTTTTTCTTTAGAGCAGTTCATTGAGTCTGAAAGAAAGTTATGAACGAAACGTTTATGAACGAAATACGCCGCAGTTAACACTACTGACGATGGTAACATCCCCGACCTTTTAGCGTGGGTAGCTTACAATGCTCTGATTGCTCATATCATAAAAATATATCACAACCTGAGATCACCACTGAATGACAGCCCGTTGCTCACCCAGGTTAGGTGTCCCTGCGAGAGACTTGTTTGATTCGAGTACATTCAGAACCTTAGGCGCGACAGCTTTCATTTGAAGAAAAAGCTTCATTTCTTCTGGCAAAAGCGGCATATGGCCATGGTCTGTATAATCGTCGCCGAAAAAATATTCTTCCTCAAAATCTCTTTTCTGGGCTTCCGCAACTTTGCCGAAGTTCACGTGCTTTATTACAGACTGTAACGGCTTTACGGCTGGAGCACTTTTCTGTCTTTCATCCAATGCATGAATGTGTCTTCCGTTTTCCACAGAATTATCGATTAGGTTCTCCTTGCGTAGTTTCCCACTCCTCCTCCTCGCTAGACGAGGCAGCCGCTCGAGATCTTCAGCTTGTCTGCCAAGACTCAGCCGGCGTCGACGATTACGACGTAGGTCAGACCTAAGCCTCTCATAATCGGCATCGTCCTCTGAACCATCTTGAGGTAGCGACCGTCGTGGTCCAGCAAAGTGTCCTTGAAAGCCTGAAACTTCCCTGATCTCGTCGTACTCCTCCTGCCCATCCTCACTCGACGGCTTGACCACCCGGTTCATTACTCCGGCAGACAAACGCTGGGTCTTCCTTCCCACGATTATCTCTCTTTTAGCGGCAGTATTGCAGTGTACACCATAAACATCTTCGAGGAGTTTCTTGTACATTTTTAGCTGTGAACTAATATGAGTGTCACCCATACAGCCCGTGCCTTCGACAGAATCTTCCAAGCAAGCGTGAAGCTGAGAGGCATGCCTGTAGAAACAGCAAACTATGCATTATAACCTGCTCTATGTGTACCATGTCTCCAAGTCGACTTGTAGTGACACAACACGATGAACACGTATCCCAGTTGTTGGAAAACATATCTGTATTCATCGTTTTCTACGCCAAAAAAAAGTTTTACGTACCCACAGAGTGCACCTTGCTTACGTTCCTTCTTGAGTTCCATTTCAACCATATTTTGAAATTGAACAGCACAGGCCAAGGCCTTCTTTAAAACGTGACCAGGCTTGCAATTCGGTTTCATATATGGGCCCAGGGACTTTGATCCTAAGGAAATCACGATTCAGCTGCGTTCATCAAGAAACGCTGCACGGACATACCGATTGCGGTGAGGCAGTCTTGGTGATGTGGCTGAACGACGACACCGAGGAACCTATTCACATGCCGTCCAACTCGGCAATCTGTGCACTTAGTACGCTGCTGAGCATAGTTGATGCAGCGTTGGAGATCAGTCACTAAACTGTAAACAATGCGTACAAGCATGAACGGACACGGTTTGCGAACAGAAGCTTCAAAGCTTTTGTTTCATGGGTACAATAGCTGCTTATACATTACCCGCAGGATCCATGTGTGCTTGGCCACAGTGTCGGTGTACGTATCTCTGAGAGGTAGAAATACGACGCGTAACACATGATAGACTGGTGTAGGCCCACTTGCTGGTTGCAACAGGTTGACAACGACAGCGCCCCATGACCTGTGCCAGGTTCTGGCTCTACAGAATATCAGAGGAGGGTGAATCAGCAGAACGTCAGTAAGGGGAGGTCAAGGGGGCGTGGTAATTGGTTCCTACGTTTGGTATTTGCCTCCGATACAGACAATTGAAAAGCCAGATTGCCAGACAGCTAGATTTTGAGGGTAGCCAAACGAACTTATGCCAGAGATGCGACGTAGTGCAAAATGTCTAATGGAACTACAATAATTGCCTCACTGCCCCTGAGCTGTGAAAAGACTGCCATGCCATACAAAAATAATTCGAAGTTCATTATCATATTTTCTAGGCAATGTTGTCGGCAATGTTGTCGGCACTGTTGCCAGCAGTTGCTATAGTAGAACAGCTCCACGTTGGTCTCCGGTATACTAACGTAAAACATTACATAATGGGATGTGCACAGTGAGTAATCGCCGTAACGTAATGATGTAATGCAGCAATATCCTGTCTCTTACCAATGTTACGAGGAGTACAGTTGAAGGAGTACAATGTAATCATTATGTTGGAAAGAATGGTAGAAGACATCACCAGAGGATCCTCATCAGGGTTGCAGACTAACTCTGCTCTAGCTTCCTCCAGGCACTTCTGATAAGTATAAAAACATCTGCAAAACACGCATTTAACGCAGTTGTATTTGACAGTTAGGTTCTCCACACGCAGAAAAAGTGAGATACCACAAACAAACATAGTTTCGTGTTCCTTGTAAGAAACTAAAATGAGCTGAAACCAAGAAAACCATGAAGAAAGCTATTAAAAAAAAAGTGTCCTGTCAATAGAATGCTACAAAATGGAGCGTGGTTCAGCAAAACCACAGCCTAATACGCTCGAGAGTTTGCTAAGCGATACACTCGCTTCTGTTCAGTGCAGAGTTTGATTAGAATCGAGTTCGGAGGTAAAATTGTTGATTCAGAAATAATATTAATTGGTTGGTTTACGTCGCGAGACAACTGATGATTGAGAGCAAATGACTATTCATTCGCCATCCCGTTGTGCAGATGTGGGCACCCCAGGGGTGACATTGAGTGACATTAATTGCCTCGATTGCCATTGATATCAGATGTGAATCGAGTGTAGCAGAACACTATTCAGCATCTGCTTTGCTCACAGTCAATACACTGCTCTGACGTACGTAAAGAAACGTGACTCACATGCAGTTTTGGTCCGGCGCGCCCATGTTTTGCTGGAAGCTGATCCCACAGGTGAAGAATCGCCGAAGATAGGTGAATCTTTCGTCTTTGCACTTGTCGGTGTAATCGAAGGTCGGGTGCAGTGGAAGACATGTTGTATTTTGTGCAAGCTTCCGCCATGCTACTCCACTGCCAACAACTTTCATTGCTTTCAAATCCTCCGTCTCATTTAACGTTGATGCTACTGACGTTGCATTGTCCTCCTGCGAGTAGCGTGCAGCATCTGCTTTGCGCACTGCAGAGCTTATTGTGGCTTCATTCTTGGTATCCGTCGATAGCGGTGCTCCTTTAGCTCCCGATCTAGCTCCTATGTTTTCTTCGCGTTCCACAGGGGACGAAGGGTTGTCAGCTTTGCTTGATTCCATGGCGCTAGTCACGATCGACATCTTCAAGGCAACTTCGGGTCTTTTTGTGGTGCTATGCGAACCGCGTTCTCTCGAAATGCTCGCCGACCGCGATTTCTCTGCGATATCTGCTGAGCTCGTACTCTTTTCTTCTTGAAAACTGGGCGCCGCTTCCTGACGGATGATGCGTGGGAATCTGGCTGCTCCCTGGACCTGCAAGAACGATTGATGATTATCATTGCACTACTGCTGAGAGCCTATATTTGTTTCCTCTCTCTGATCACAAGCTGTGAAAGGAGCGTAAACATCCTAAGTATCCAGAAACTTACAACGGATCACAGAGACTAACGCAGCATCCACCGTCGCTCTTAGAAGAACAGTCCAGATAACCTCCACCACATCAACTTTACGATTGCCTGTCCCGGTTTGACACGTCATGCGCTTCCATCGTAACTCATGCTTCGAATATCTGCAGGTGGACGGCCGATCCTTTTATAGATTCATCGCCGTTCGAAATGGTCATTGGTCCTCACCGTATTATGTGATAGTTCTGTTTTAAGAGTGTACAGTGTACGTAGCAGTTGACCTCGGTATGAGTTCCACACCTCTGTTGAATACGTAATTCTGCAGCACCAAACATGCACCGTCATAAAGTGGAAGGAATTACTGAGTCTCATTGCGGCAAAACGTAGTGCTCTGTTCTAGCATGGAAAATATATGAAAGGTTCGCTGACGCTGATGAGGAGCCAAACAATATCCGTAACTTACGTTCAGAGCAGCTTCATTGTTGACAGGTCCCTCGAGCTGAAGTCTGTAATAGGTGCATAAAAGTGACAGCCTTAACAGCCAGCACAATTGTTGTGTCAAGGCATGAAAGCAGAAACAGTGACATACGCTTTAGCGACTTGGTACTGTCGTCCAGTTTGCCAAATACTATTCTCGTCCCAAGGTTCTCGGCCAAGTAGCTGCCCGGTTGCCTTGTTGCTTCTTCCCCGAGGCACCACATGAATTTCCGGCACAGGAAAATGCTTGTCTTCGGTGTCTGCGGACATGTTGCAGGCCCTTGCGTTACTGCCCAAGATTACGGCAGTGAAGTATCGCACTGAGGGCTTGATGGAGTACTGCTGGTCAACGCATTGAGTCGTTATAACCGCTTCTTCGGTGCATTTTCTGAACTGCTGAGCACGGCTGGGAAGAATATGTGAGATAAGGTACGAATTTTATCACAAGTACTTAAATTATGAAAGTATAGTACGCTGAACAGTACATGTGAATAAACTGTAAATATATTGTACTGATCTATAAACCCTTATAGACCAAAAACGAGAAGCTATACAGAGAAGTTAGCATATACATATTGCATACATTAGCGTAGGTGCATTTTTCCTGGAAACATAAGTTGTCACCTGCCACACGCTTATGTAATCATGCCCGAAAAAGTGTTCCCAGCAAGTCAAGGAACAGGGCACCGCCAAGCCTAGCCAAGCCAAGCCAAGCTAAGGTTGCTAGCCAGTGCAGGTGGCAAGGACTGCAAGCAGCGTAAACGTTGCAAATCTTTCACTAAATGTAGATGAAAGCAGCGCTCACCTGCATCTCTTGTTCAGTGACACATTCGTCTTGTAGAAGTCCATGTAGTAAGGAACTGTGCAGAAGGTGTACAGCTTCGCCAACTTTAAGCTGTCACAGCTATCTACAAAGCCAGAGTCTGTAAAGCGAAGCTTGCCATAATTGTTCAGCTCACCCACATCATCTCCCCGTCTTCTACTATAAATAAAGCTAGAAAATCACTGCAAGACGCAACCTGAAACATAACCACTGCCAAAAGGACTAGACGAAGCTGAACCGATTTTTTTTAAGTTGGAGGCGGTTCCCATCTTAGATGGGATGATATAATCCGGTATATGTCACTGCTAAAGAAATGGTACAGGTTCTCGTAGACGGTTGGGGGGCCGGGCATTTATTTCATTTAGGTCCTGTTTTCACAGTGTCGTGCCACTGTGGGGCAACTGCGCATGCCAGCCCGTACAAAGCGGTGTCAAACACTTGTAAATCATGGAGTTGCGAAACACGCATTCAGTATGGTCTAAGTCTGAATCGACGCAGTCTAACTGTAAATGCAGCGTTAATGATGAAAGCAAGACACACCTGTTGTAACAGAATCCTCGTACGTTGCAGCCTTTGTCAGTTGCAGAACTAAAAATGCAACAAGTAGAAAAGGAGCCATATCGGTCGGCAGTACACTACGAGCACCACACCTGCGAATATGGAAGGTCTTACGTTCAGCATATATAGCAATAGAAGCTGCAGTCCTTCCGGTGAAAGACGAACTTTACTTTGGGAAATAGGGCTAACAATTGACATATCTTCAGACTGCGTGAATTACAGTTCAAAAGGCAATCTACACCCTTTATCGCGCATCACGCAAAGAATCAGAAAGTAACATGTACTATTTGCTGACGGGTTCGGAATGGAGATATCGGCGTTATAAAACTCTGCACAAAAACATACGCTTCCAGATATCAACGCCTGTGGAAAAGAGCAGGTTGCGGGCTCCCACATTCAACTTCCAGAAAGCGTAAACCTTCAGCACTTTTAGAAGGGACTCCAAAGAGATACATGCGCTACAGAAGAGATGTAGCCATACCGCAACTGACGTACTCAACATAACAGGCTGTTGACCTCCGTTACTTTGTGTCTTTAGTGTTGGTAACCCATATACAAACAGAACTCACCCAAAACAGGACAACGTGGAATCGGCGAGTGCTCTTAATGCTTCATTCCCCAACTGCCGAAGCTCGGGAACCGTGCCGCTGAACCTCGTCCCCAAGGAACCTGACTGTTCCAGCACCCGACGAACGTTAACGCGCGGTGGCCTAAGCTTCTTCTTCTCCTTGTTGATGAACCGCTATCTGCAAAAGACATTGGCCAGGAAAAATTATCGTTTTAATATATATTGTCTGTTAGGTAATAGTATACCTCAGAGTTTATCTTTTTTTTTCTCTCTCTCTCTCGTCTCAAGTATTTGCAGTGTATTACAAAATGTAACATTGTAATGTTTGGTTACAATTGTACCAGTAATCACTTTATTATTAATTATGTTTTCAACTTTATACTGGTCTCTGCCGCTGCATTTCCTGTTCTCATCCAGGGGTATCGGTTTTCAGATCGTAATGATGCTATTTAAAATTATAAGCAGCTCAAGTATGACATTATCGTATCTCACGCACAGGGTTGTGATTGTACCTCTGTGGAGTTGAGTCTCTGATCTTTGCTGGACAACAACCTGAAGGTTGTAACCATGACTGCCAAAGTCAGCGTCAGGTTCCTCTATTCCTGTCAAGTCATGTGTTTAGCCGTACTAAAACGCACGTCACGCGGATGACGCTCGGAAGAACGACTTCTGCTGGATTCTCGCTTTTGCCCACGCCACATTAGCACGCAACATTAGAACGGCCAAGTTAGTTGCACCGTGGTCAGCGCTGCAGCTCAGAGGCTAACACAGACAATCGGCACACATGATTAGTTGCTTGTATATGTTTGTATATGCTATATATGTTTGTATGCGCTAGCACTTGAAAAAAAGCATCATTGGGAACAGCGATTGGTGATCGCCCTGTTGTGCGGTGAAGTTCTGTTTTTGGAGTGCGGTACAGCTGCTTAGTTTATAGTATGCTGTCGTGCTCGCACTTCTGCACGTAAGGAAATTAAATTTAAATATTCAATCAAGGAGGAGATAGAAAGATCCACCTCGCACGCTTCATTAATTCTCCTCATGCTTCTACCTCGTGTTTTACAAGCAAATTTAGATGTTGCAACACTGTAAGAACAGAAGTTCACCACATAACTCGCTAAGAGTTATTCACCATTCTAAGCGATATCATTATATTTCCTTATTGCTGGAAATCGGTAGATGTACGCCTTTTTGTGACATTATGCATTTATGTTAATTGCCACAAAAAGACGTACTCCTACCGGTTTTCACCATTCAGGTCAGTGAAGGATATCATTCTCTAACATGATTGATTCCCAACGTGTTGTGCGGTGAAGTTCTGTGAATGGTTGCGAAGGGATGTACACTCTCAAAACGGAACTTTACTTCATAACAGTTTGATGACCAATCGCCATTCCGAATGATATCATTGACTGGTATGACTGGTGGAAATCAGTGTTCGTACGCCATTTGACACTTTTGCAGTCACACGTGACACTTATGCAGTGCTTAAGTGTCACAGAAATGGCCTACGCCCACCGTTAGCAAATGGAGTTTCTGAAACGTACCATTCAGAATAGCGGTTGGTCATCACCATGTAATCAGGTGAAGTTCTGTTTTCAGAGTGTATGCTTTGAAATTGGAAGTGTCTTACCTGGAAAGCTGTTACCTTCCAGTAGGAGACACACCGTTACAACAAAAATGGCCGTATGTCATTTCCTAGACGTGTTCAGTAATAGATACCATTTATTATGCACCACTTTGTAGTATTATATGACAGATTATGAGGAAAGTGCGAGGCCTTTTGCTTTCAAGAACATTTTTCCACTGGATTCATGAACGAGCCTTCAGGGCATTGGAAAGCATCTTGAAATTCGCGCAGGTGTTTTAAAATGGCATTGACTTTGTGCTTGTTGCGACTCTGCCCGCAAGCATTCACTGCGTACAGCACAAAAAATAGTTGCTTGGCATCGAACTGCTCTGCCCCGTGTAGCCGATGATCTGGCAAGAACTTCAGGACGTCTCTCAGGTAGCTTCGGAGCGACAGACGAATAGCCTGGAAGCAGCAAAGGAAATACCGTTAGCTACCAGCCAGTGAGTTTCTCTTTCTCTATGGACTATTCTTCCCTAGAAGATTAAATCACAAACCGCTTCGGCCATGGAAACTCGGATTAGTTTTCTTCAAATGGTGAATAGCATGGAGGAAAGAATTAGAGGAGATCGAACTAACGGAGCGAAACCTGACACCAAAGATGGCAACTATACCGGGCAAGAGAAGCCACGTGACATCAAGCATTTCCTCTCGCGCATTCGCAAGCTCTGCCGGGAGTCGGCAGACGATCGTGCGTCTGAAGTCGCGTTTTCTGCGTATTGTTGTTCTCCTTGTACCGACGGGATGGAAATTAACTTTTCGCACTGAAC
>JARGYV010125687.1:0-10181 GCA_029532675.1 Ornithodoros moubata | reverse complement strand
CCCCCCAAAAAAAAAACGATGTGCTGAATCCATGGCATTTGTTGCCTTGTGTTACCTCCTGCAAGTTCTCTGTTGCAATTTTTGTTCTAGCTCTTGCACAATTAATTTCAATTAAGTTACTTAATAATGACGGAACAGAGAAAGAAAACACGCTCACGCAGTCTCAATGACAAATTAGCCATACTGCCAAGTAGGCCTCGTCCTGATAAAAGATCACTGCTGTGTGCACTAATGCCTTCTTTATCTCTCCACGGCCTGTTGCTAGGCGCTACCAGCTTCAAACTGGCAAAACTTGCAATATATATGCAATGCTAATTTAACAACAGAGTTGTGCTAACAGTAAATGACAAAAAAAAAGTCAATCATCAAGCACCAGTTTCTCTTTCCCTTCGCAGAACGTGACTGTTGCGCTAAAAATTGCTATAGGACTGTTTGCTTGTTTGTTGTGCTTGAAAAGCAGAAGGGAACACATGGTATACTTACTTTCGTTTTGTTCTGCCTCCCCTAAAAGCATTAAAAGTTCATGAACATGCACGCCCGTACTGTGTGCAACATCAATTTCTACGTGCATCATGGCACAAAGGTGAGTTTAATTTATCTCTGTGTACTTTTCTTGACACACGGAAAGAAAAGATTGCCTTTCTAGCTTAACTTAAATTTTACAAGTCAAGATGTCCTGCCCCTTGTGACATGTTCACATTGTCTACAGTAACACTGTGGTGTATAAAGGGCAAAAAAAAATATATATATATATATATTAAGACCCTATACTTCATGAGACAAAAACAAGACTATTCCCCTCCTGTTTGAAATGAACAATTTCGGTTGAATAAACAGCACCCGAGTAATCCACTGCCGGCAGGGACCATACTGGGTTTGACTCCTCTAGTAGAGCTTCAGCACAATTTTAAACCCTCTTTTGCTGCAGACTCGCTTTAGACGGTTCCTGTTATCCCAATTTCTATCGGCGAGCCTATTGTATCCACCTTCTGTTTTCCAGCATAGAGCCGTAGAGCTCACTTCACCTGCCAGCAGCACAAGGCGAAGCCAACATACAGGTTGGCAATGCCAACTTTATGCGAGTGCAATCAAGTCTTTCCCGAGTTTAAAGGGACGGTCTCGTACAGAATGGTCAATTTCGAAACTTTAGTGAAACAAGAATCGTTACTACTAATGTAATGCAATAGTGTGAGAAATTTAACAAAAGGGTAGAGAAAGCAGACGACGGATGTCACGTGTTTTTATCATCTCCTCCCTTTCTTACACAAGAAAAAAACTTCATGAGGTAACGTCAGCAGGAAGTGGCGGGAAATGCGGAGTCTCCCGCCCTTGTGATTGGCTTGCGCGCGCGATCGCAGCGCTCGCCTTTCTCGCGGGAGAATGCTCACACTAAAATTTTAATGAGACAAGGCATCCCGTCGTCTGCTTCTATTGCCTCGATTCGCTGCGCTTTTCGTCCAATAGCAGACTCCTGTACCTGCTGACGTACCGGACGTTGTTGTCGTATCAATTTAATAAAAAAAATTCGCAGTGTGCCATTTTTGACAACGACGATTCGAATGGCATAAGTCTCTTAAACAGGCTGTCGGGTGCGAAACCGTCCCTTTAACAAACATACATTTGAGAGCAATGTGAACACTAACGGGCAGAGCGTCTACGCGAGTCTTGCCAGGGAACAGAGTGCTGAACAGTACCTCACTTAGCTGATCTCCTCCTACCAAAGGGGCAGCATCTCTTGAGCAACAACACAATAACGATTGTCGCAGATGACTAAGGAATGCTTAGACAGACTACAACAAGTAAAGGTAACAATTCCAATTTTGAATGGCAGCTCATAAAAATGAGTTAATATATAAACTATAACGTGCTGGTTGGTGTCTGAATGCGAAAAATCACGTTCACTGAAAGGCACAACCCAGTAAAATTGAGCCCCAGCATATCTGCATGGTCCTCCCAACCGCAGCGGGCCGGAAAAACGCGAATCTTTATGCTTCTCGGGGAAAGTCCATTTTTTAGTTCGACACCCGACCATCGTGACGAGTTCAGGACACTGGTTCCACTGACAACTAATTCAAAGTACCACAAGATACTCTCGCTTACTTTGTTTGGCTTCCTGCTCTTCTTCTGCACAAAATAAACGAGACGTGACATTTGTAATGCAAGAGAAAACACCTAGTACACCTAAGGGAAGTTATGCTTACTCTCTTTGGCTTCTTTCTCGTCTACGCAAAACAAGAGGGCAAGTAATCAATACCCATGTCAACCATTCCCACGATCAAAATGTATGTGAGGTGTCAACTGAGAAACAAATGAACAAATTGTATGCGAACCAAGTGCTTAACAGCCGACCACACGAAACTTATTGCGTCACGACACGTCGCAGCTGCCCACTCCACGGCTTTGTTACTGTGAAAACAAATCTTACCTATACACATCTTATCTTTGAGGATGTAGCCGTCAGCACACTTGTCGCACATGTCCGGGCCATCCCCTGTACAACTGGCGCATGCCTTGTCACAGCCTGGCGGTACGAGAGACAAAGGTTAGAGGGCCCGAGACAACAAATTTCTCTTGAAGATTTTTTGCTTTAATACTGAAGGGGGTAAAACATAAAACATTCCTGCAAAGTTTCGCGACGATTGGCCAGGTTGTTTCTTTTTAAATCAAGCGCTCTGTAAGACAGCGGGCGGCTCCTCCTTGCCCTCCGGAGGTGGAAGGCTGTGACGTCAATGTTCCTTTGGTACACTTGTCCCCCTAACAGCATAATGTGGTATCGTCGTGCTGGTTTTCACACCATTTGAATTAACTTGTAATTTGTCGAGTAATTTTGATGAACTGCGCTTTCTGATCAATAATTCAGGTCATTGACTCTTTTAATGATGCTGCTAAACTTTTCTACAATGCACGTACAGGTTATTCGCACCCTTGAGCCACCAGTAGCATCTGTTGCACGAGCCGCAAGCCCGTTTCCGTTTAGCGGGCCGCAGTTCCGCTAGAATACTGCGGCTCCCACGAATGCGTATTTGGCGAGAGGAAAGGTATTTTCGAAGCTGAATTAAAAAACAACGGCAACATTTCCAGCAGTAAGATTGATGCTAATCATTTATTGCTTTTGCGACATTCGCTGCAAATGAAAATCTAAAAGCTGACCCGCGAGATGTCGCTGACTTTTTAATTTAACTTGACAACCATTTTAACTACATAGAGCACAGCTTTGTGACATTTGCTCAGCTTTCAAGGCTACATCTCCCTGCCAACGTTCCTCGCACAAAAAACTTACCGAAACAGTCGTGGGACCCTTCATTGTTCACGCAGAAAGTTCCTTCCTTGCAAACTGGGGTCTCGGATTCGACGCACTCGTCAATGTCTGAGATGGGAAAATCAAGAGTAAAATAAGGAAAGACACGCCACAAGACTCATAGCTAGGCTAAATCTACTTATGCACGACAAGCAACAATCCCAAGGAACTCCCTCAAAATCCATCAACTTAGAAGCCCCACAGAAAACTGTCGCACCCCCTCCACCCCAGAGGAAAGCGGCAACAAACACCAAAAAGCGACTGCTCACCAGCACATCCAAACTCTTCGGTCATGACATAGCCATCGCTGCAAGCCTGGCAGGCCTTGGGTCCTCCTTCAGTGCAGTTGCCTTTGCAGGCCTTATGGCACTTCAGGCATTCACTCTCTCCACTTTTGCTGGTGCTCTTGTAATACCCTTCCACACAGTCGTCACACAGCTCCCCAGTGTAACCGTTGTCGCAGTTGCACTTTCCAGATCCCTTGCGAGTACCGCCACCCTTAAGAAAAAGACGTAGTACTTAACGTGGTTGGGGCCAAAAACCAAATGAAAAAAAAAAGAAGAAGTGGTAACGACGTTTCACCTTGCATTTGCCGTGACCACTGCAGGGTTTCTCGGCTCCTCCGGTGCACGGTTCACACTTGGGCCCATAGTAGTTCTCTGGGCAGCACACTGCAATCAACGGATGGGACTACAGCTTTCATTCAAAATTTTGCTACAACTTTGTTACTTCCGCAACCACACACAAAGCAATTCACGGCCCAAGGAACTTTTTTTTTTCACTTTTTTTTTTTTTCACTTGAAACGATTTTTAATTTTACAAAGTTGATGAGCTAAATATCAAATCAGTTTTTGTTTAGCGTGTAGCAGACGTTAAAACATTTAGTGCGGGTAACTTGGGTTGGCTAATCGCCCCCCGAACTCTCCACTCGACTAAGCAACTAATCGCCAGAATTGTATGTGCTTCTCGCGATTCAGGGCCGAAAATGCGTATGCTGTTGAGATGGAAGTGAATCTAGTGCACAGGAAAAGGGGGGGATTACTGGTCCTCGTCACCACGTCAAGTGATCAACCTGATAGCAAACCAAATGAGCAGCTCTGCTACTATGACAAGCCATGCACGATGATTATAGCCTACTTTTCGCTACTTCTTGTTTCGCATCCGAAGCTAAAAGTGTGTGGCCAGACTAAGTGCATGCTTAATTGGAAGTTTAATTATATAAAGCTAGATTAACCAAATGCACTGTGCAAAAAAAAAAAACTATTTTTAAAATAAGAATGCATCTCCAATAGAGAAAAGATCCGTAGATGCTCTCAGAATTGTACAGCTGGACAAACTGTTGCCAGAATTCGCTACAGCTAATTCTCTATTCCCTCCCATTGCTTTATGGCATTAAAACAAAACAATACAAACATTCACAGTAAACTCTACTTATAACAACGTCAACGGGAGTCTCTAAGTTTAACTGCCGAACCAGACATAACCTCATTTAGTCTCGTATGTGACCGTATTGGAGGTACCACTTCATCAAGCAATGTTATTAGTGCACTCCATCAGCTGTATAAAATGTTTCTGGGCATACGAATGGTATAGAGGTAATTAATACCAAATATATTAACTCAAACTCACCTTTCTTTACATCAATGCAGAGATGCTTGTGGAGATCGGGTTCTTCCTGCTGTTTGTTGAAGTACCAATCTTCAAGATAGGACTCGTGCAGCCCTGCCAGGTTTCGACACTGGATCCCAAGAAATTGTTTGTACGTGCACGTAAAAAATACGACAGTGGGTTGCGCTTACATGTTCTTGTCCTTGTACAACTTCTGAACACAAGTTTTCTTGAATTTCAATGAAACGTATCTCGCTGAAACATGAAAAAGCCACATTGTGCATACAGTTGTTCATTCGTTAAGTTCGTACGGTGTCAACTTCACACGCTGCTCGAACTCAGGAGTATGCATTGAGATAAATTACCTGTTTGAATACTTCCCCATGTTCTTTTTCTCCCACTCTACATCTCCGCCGTCAAACTTGTTTCTTTTGGTTTGCTCCATCCCCTAAACAGAAGAAAAATACAGAATCCAGACCAACTGTTGATACCATTTTGCAAATTGACGAGACTGAATTTCGAGAAGAGACTGATCACACACACACATGCATAAACGTCTTGACGATGGTCTTGCACGCTTGACACGGGGGTAGGAGATCCTTGCGTGCGACTTTCTCGCCGAGGTCGCTTATGTCGATGGACCGGGCTATTCTGACGTTCTCCATTCCTTCCATGCCTTCCAGATCCTCGATGTCAAAATAGCAGAAAGAGGGACTGAACAAGAAGAACCAGCAAGTCCATAGTTGGAGGAAACTGGGAGCCATTCTCTTCTTCGTTAAACTGTGAAGCATAAACAGTAACCGGTTGGTTATTTCGCACGGCTCGACCGACGAACAAATTTGACACACAATCAATGCTCCGCTTTGGCTTCACAACCACTGTAGGAAAATACGCGAAATAAGCATTTCGATCATGATTCTCATTTTTCAGTAACGGCACTGGGAGAAGAACTGGCACGCAAAAGGAAAATTTTAAAAGAAAGACTAGGGGGGGTGAGGGGGTATCAATGAATAAGGTGACTACACCCTCACCCGCCTTACCTGTGCAGTGAAGAACTTGTGCTCAGTACTAGGCGGAAGGTAAATGAACAACCCTGCGTGGACAACTCAAAGGTACTGGATCAAGTTCTATGCACAACATTGAAAGACCGGCAAAAGTAAGCTACCAATAGAAGGCGTCCACGAATTTTCTACTCAGCGCAAGCGGCGCAAGGACGATGACGATAACGATTGAGTGGCTGGATGCCGGCAGAATCGAAACTATACAAAAACCCCTTGAAAATAGAGATTTTTCTTTGTAATGGCAACTGGTTGTTCGAGCCAAGATTACTAGGATCATTGCAGCTTTAGACGTTAAACGAGGAACGAATAAAAGAAACCATAGTGAAGCAAGGGGAAGTTGCGACCAGCTTACTGGGAGATGGCGACTGGGGACTGGGGGCGCGCCTGCCGGCGTAATCGGCTTTCCTTTCTTGCGTCCGCTCCTTCCTTTTTTCCTTTAACTCAGGAAATGCTCACAATTATTATAGAGGCTTGAGCAATTGGGGACAGTGCGTAAGAAAACTAAAAATCCCAGCGCAGTTGCTACCTTGGATCTTTGTCCAAAGCGTTTTTCCGCACCGTCTGAGAGTACAAGTGATAGCTCGTTAGCTTGCAATCACATCAGGAATACATCTATATACGTCGTTTCTTGAAAAGCCAGCAGTACAAATGACAGGTTTCAACACATTCCCATCCGCTTCTTTTATTTTGAGCAGTAAATACATATCACATGTATATTTATATATATATCTTTATATATTTATAGCATATGCTGAAGATTTGCTTCGGGTAAACCAGGGAGCGCATTTCTACATCGGTCACTTCTCTAGGATCTTAAATATAGGCGTAAAATTACCAAATAAATTCGTAAGAATGCAGCTGTCATATGTATAGTGCCTGCAACGCCCTGCCAGGGGCCCGCATTACCACACCATGAAACGAAGGGCCGCTCACTTAAACCTATGCATGTGACAGTAGTTCACACAACTTACTACGAGACACTAAGAATAATTAACACATATTATGTACATGCAAGACAGTTCGTAATTATCCTGGGCTCTGTGTGCAAAAAAAAAAAAAAAAAAGAGAACAAATTTGCAGCACGTTGTGACGATTTTGAGCAAGGACACAACATGCAAAAAGCAGACTCGTGACAACCAGACATAGTACAAATAATGTGGCAGTTGCTTGCTTAGAAAAAGAATACAATGCTGGAGAACAATGCTAATTTAACGACGGCGTACTTGGTCCTCTAACTTTCTTCCATAACTCTCTAGGGAAATTTCGTAGTGTTGTATGTTTGCTGGAATGCTTCAGTTTCATGAGAACACTTTGTTCCAGAGGCAACAAAGCAACCAAAAAGGGCAATGGGTGACGAAGTTGGCCCAGTTCTACCGTTACGCCTCGAGGGTGGGTCCGTAGAAGTCGAGGTAACGGCGGTAGTATAAGCAAAAATTCATCCTGACAGTTTTCTGAATGTAACAAGTGTAGAGCATGCACAATATGGGCACGGGAAAACCAACGAAAATGGAAAGAACATCCACGGAAAACACGCAAAAATTCAGACACTAGAGACAACGTAAGGGAACGTAAGGCAATACTGAAAGAGCGCAACTCACACAATGATCATGATGGGACGTACCACACACACCTCAAAACGCACCGAGCATTCGCAGAATCGTGCGGATGACGTCATAAATTAGAACACCTTTCCTTCCACAGCAACGTATGTAGAGTATATGCCACAGTAAAGAGACAGGAGGGCACAAAACCACAAACATGAGTCAAAAACGGAGCATACCTAGGCAAAGAAGAGACAGGCAAGACTAGAAATCAGGGCACATCCCGACAAACTCCTCTACCTCCGCCCGTCGTCGTGACGACGACGTCTCGACTCTTAGGTCCAACGTAGCACCCGCTCTGTGTCATAGTCAGAGGCACGGAAAAACTATGGAAAGAGAGGACTCGCGTGGGATGAGCCACTCCTCGTTCCGTTCCCGCAGGAATGCCAAGTCGCGTCTGCATTTTCGCGGCTGCAACCTGCGGTCGTCGAACGCCCCCCTGGGGGGACGGGCAGCCGGTCGAAGACAGAGGTTTGGGACGACCGGAAAGGTCCGCGATCGGGAACGTCTGAGAGGCAGTGGCGAGCGACACGTCTTGTGCGTTACCCTTGTCGGAGAAGAAATGCCATCGCTGCTCTGTGCGAGCCGCACGTGGGTCTACGCGCGGGTGTGGAACATAATTTGTGACTTCGACACGAGAACCTTGTTCCCTTGTGCAGACGGCGACGGAACAGAGAATTGTGGAAAGCGAATGCGAAGTGGCAGAAGGTGCTGAAGCACTGTAATGTATGTGTGCCGCAACAAATGGTCGGAGAATTCGTGGAATCGAGAAGTGCCTTCGCGCACACTCTGCCGACTGTTGGGTGTCGGTGCGGCCCTCGCCGAGCCGCGACTTACAGCACCACACGCGGCAAACGTAGCTGCCTCGCTCGAGTATCTTACATTCAACTGAAACGAAGGAACCTCAATGTACAAATAAACGAGCTATCTTACAACATTTACATCACAAAACAGAAAAAAAATGAGGGACCCACGAAGCACAGTAAAACTGAGCGGAGATCTCGCAGACTCTCGAAAAGATCTGCGCACCACGGAGCAACTCAGTGGGAGAACCGACTTCGCGTGGGAACGAGATTCTGTGCGGACAGTCCCGGAAGTATGTGGGATGTGTGTATGTGGGGGGTCGACGTGCCCACGCGGTGGGGTGGGGGGAGAGAGAGATCGGCGAACCAAAGATATCGGCAGACTGCTTCGTCCCGAGCCAGGGACCCCAGTTCAGTCGGGGCTCTCGAGCTTGACGGGAACTTCCTCTATCTTGACCGCGTGCCCGTTGCTGTTGACGTGACCGTTGGTCGTGCCCGTTTCTTCCGACGCCAGCAAGCTTTCCAGTGCACGGTACAAGAAGAGGAAGTCGTCCTGACGGGAAGAAAAAGGGGGAACGAGGTTGGAGGCGCTCGTCGCCGGCCAACGGCTGCGTCTTACCGACCTGTGTTTTCCAGATTCCGGGCCTCCTCATGTGATACAGCTTTGCGTACAGGTACACGTCCACGCACTTCTCGTGCTCCATTTGCTTGCACAGGGTTGCCAGACAGCAGAAAGTTGCAGCATCCGTTCCACCGTACCTGTGGGGAGAGACAGAGGGGGGTACTGCGTTGGTTGGGGTTCTCCGCTCTAAAGGCTGCTTTGTATTGCACCACACACTTAGAGAATGGCCAGTGAGGTTACCAAGCTTGCCGTGGCACGAGATCCGCAAGACTTCAGCGACCTTGGTGTATGTGCCAAGGAAAACTTATAGGTGCTTCAAATGCAACGTGCATAAAAATGTTAAAGCTTAACATGTCTGTCAAAAGCAGAGCTTGCTTGAGGGAAGCCATTCGTTGGCCTAAAAGGTATGCACGGAAGGGTTTGTTAAAAGCGGGAAATTTTGGAAAACCAGCTATTCCCAGTTCAGTCACTGAAAGCAGACCAAACTGCAAATAACGACAGACACTGTGACCTGGAGGTACACAAAGTGTACTACCACAACTGAAGTACCGTACTGCGACTCACCGGTCTATGACTACAATAGGGCCATTCTGATACCCGGAGTGCCAGCTGTGGACTGCTCGCACGAGATCAAACACCTTGGCCAGTGGAGAGCTTCCCTGTGGCCAGCCAGGACAGTGTACAAGGCGGCAGCCCAGCTCGTAGTCGTCCTGCGTCGACTGCAGGATGAATCCCCGGCTGGTGAAGCCCCCTGCGGCTTTGGGACCGTCTTCTGTCGGCTGCTGGGCCGGCTCGGCACAGGGCTTCACCTTGAAGCTGCCGTAGTCCTGCTCTTCGTCTGAATCTGGCCAGAACTGGGGATACTCCTGCAAATCGGGTTCCACCTTTACAACAACCGCTACCGAAGAAGCAAGTCGTCCACTGCAGTCGACCGTTGGCACGTCTCTAAGCAAAAGACTCAAGTGCCTCTCCAAACATTTTATAACAAGGGCATTGCTACTGCAGCACAAGTAAGCTTACAGATAGCAGAACGTCAGGCTGCAAAGTGGATGTCCGATTTTTTACCGCTCTGCTTCTCCTTAAAGGGACGGTTTCGTACAAAACGACCTGTTTAAGACCTATGCCATTCGAAGCGCCATAGTCGAAAATGGCACACTGCCAATTCTTTTCGCCAGAAACGCAGCAGAT
>JARGYV010125686.1:0-15474 GCA_029532675.1 Ornithodoros moubata | reverse complement strand
ACGGGCAAAGGAAACTGCCTCCGAATGTAGCTTCCCTATATTGATGATAATGCAGGTGTATTCTATTACTCTTAACAGTTCGTCTTTTTATATATATATATGAAGTCCTGACGAAGACGCCGCCGCCGTCGAAGCGTCGACCTTTAAATTTCCTCAAGCTGCCCCTAATAAATATTTTTTTCTATTACTCACGCACTACTGCTGTCCGCGCTTCATTTTTCTGTTTGCTTATATATATATATATATTATTTGACCACCCTTTAGACGAATGCGGTATTCGGTCACCGGATTCTAAAGATATCACTGGATGCGGATAATCCGCTGCTGTCACACTATCACCTAACAGGCTCTTTCATGCTAACTCAACCGCGAAATGACTCTGCAATTCTCGGCTCCATTTCAGACGTTCAATGATTCTGTGTACATCCACAATATCACTCTCTTCGATTTGTATGCCCGTTAAGCCCTCAAAAACGGATTAAGTGGATAAAATTTTAAACCTTACTGTTATTACTCATGGTATGAAGTGCACAAACAAGGGTGCCATTGAGAAAGTATAACGAGTAAGCAGAAAGTCGAAGTAAATAAGCCCTAGGTACATCGAGCTCGTTCGTACGAATTATCGCTGTAATGTGAGCACAGTCACATCGCTGCGCAGTTACACATATTTATAACCGGATTGTTCGAAGTGGGACGATAGCAAAGTCCACATATTTCAAAGCGTAGTACTACTACTAGTATATACAGAATGATAATGAGGTGGGATGTTTCACCGCAGATAATGCGGTACCCTGTCCCGTTGCCCGTGAATTGAGGTAGCGCAGAGGAGCGATTGCACGACACTGAAAATGCGCACTTTGAAATGACTGTTGATGTACTTTCTGTTGGTTCTTTTTCTTTCCTCTTCTTCTTTTTTTTTTTTTTTTTTCTCTCGCACAGCGCGGTACTGAAAACTCTCCAAAATGTTAAAAGTTAAAAACAGTACGTTTATCGGGTCAAGTATCCCCGGAAGCAAGTTTCGCCCTTAAAAAATAAATACGTAAATCAATAAATAAAGCAAGGCCTGCGCAGTAAAGTGCAGCTCTTCGTCGCTCGGGCACGACACACTTAACTTAGTGACGTAACTCTCAAGGTGAAAGTAAGGAAATAACGAGACGAAGAACGGACACTTACCTGTCCTACACAGGCAGCCTTTGTAGCTGCTTGACTGCAAAATATCCGTCAGTTGCTTACTTCGAAAAAGAAGGAAAGGAGAAAAAGGAACTACACCGTCCTCTCGGAAAACAATATCCCTAGCAGTCGGTGACAATCTCCGTCTTCCTTTGTAACCCTCTCGAGAACGACCTCATTCGGGACACTTACCGCGCTTTTCTTGTCCCAAGCTCCCATAACGCACCTCCTTCGCGCAAATGGAAAAACGCTGTTGCACCAGCGTGCAAATAACCTTCTCGTCTTGGTCGGCTGAAGACGAGGAAGAGGGGCAAGCAAGCAAATTTCGGTTCCAGTTTGTTCTACTCTTTTCTTTCTCCTCATTCTCAGCTCCTTAGAGAGGAAGAAAAATGAGGCTGTAGGAGCCGCTTCTATATTGAGACGATTGACGACCTACAAGTAGCTGGGATCAGTAGGTGAGTGCTAGGAGACAAACGTACACAGGTGTGGATAAGGTGTTCCTCTGCTCCTACCAAAGTCGGGTAGGCAAAGCTTTGAAGTGGAATTTATTGGAAAACGTCAGTTGTGTGTTTTGCTGTCGCTTTCATGGCAGTGATTGTCGACAGGGAATATCGCTCAGGTGTTCACATATGTCTGTATGTGGAAAATGGACGACGTCTTCTCGATGTCAGGTGTCGTGAGCTTGCTTCCTGCTTTGCGTGGCTGCACATAAGAGTTCAAACAATATCGCCAGTGCAGAAGGTGACATGGAGCACTTTGAGAGCCGCTTTTCATGACTTTCGGTGTGCAATTGTTTTCTCTGAATGCGTCATAAAGTTGACATGGTATGCTTATCGGTGCCAAGGTCTTCGCATTTGTTTCCAGATCGTCAATTCCAGCCGTCCTCGCCCATTACGAAGGGGAAAGAAAAGTTGAGAATGAGTAGGCCAAAAGGGCTTGGGCTGCTAAATAATGCAGAACTTGATTCGAAGTTTCGAAAAGCAAGAGGTATTCAAATTAATGAACCACACTACTACCTCGTGCGTAAAAGGGACGGTCTCGTACCCGACGACCTGTTTAAGGCTTATGCCATTCGAATCGCCATTGTCGAAAATGGCACACTGCGAATTTTTTTCGCCAGAAACGCACCAAATATTAAGTTAAACTAATTAAATTGATACAACAATAGCAGGTACGTCAGCAGGTACAGGAGTCTGCTATTGGACGAAAAGCGCAGCGAATGGAGGTAACAGAAGTAGACGACGGCGCGCCGGGTCTCATACAAATTTTAGTGTGTGTATTCGCCCGCATGAAATGCGAGTGCTGTGATCGCGTGCGTAAGCCGATCAAAAGGGTAGGACACTCCGCATTTCACGCCACTTCCTACTGACGTCGCCCCATGACATTTTTTTATGTAAGAAAGGAGGGAGATGATAAAAACAGGTGACATTCGTCGTCTGCTTTCTCGACTATTTTGTCTCGAAATCTATTGCGCTCCTGCCGATGGGCTTTCGATGCAGTCTCACATTAGTACTAACGATTCTTGTTTCACTTTCAGTTGTTTCAAATTGCGAAATCTACCTTTATGTACGAGGCTGTCCCTTTAAAATCCTTCCTGTGGATTTTTTCTTCTTCTTCTTCTCCTGTCCCTTAATGTCCCGACAATAGTTCTTGTGCTTTCTTTTTGCAACGATCAGTGAAATGAAGAGTTAGGCTCGAAAACGACCGCTGATAGTCGCTATTGCCCTCTCTTCTGACGTCAGCTCGTGACTCCAAAGCTTGTTCAAGAGTTCAGTTTGTGCATGACGAACGTCCATTCAAGTGAGCTCCGCCTTGTGTAATCATAAAAGCCCTGCATAGCCTCACTTTTCCGTCTTTATCTCTGCGTACATTGGCACAAATTTCGGTACATTTATGCGAGGCATCCTAGCGGACCTGAGTACAGTCATGCACATGAGTTACAACAAGACTTTGCTCAGCGAATTACTGGTCCGGAAGCCAATAGCTAGTTTACTACGTGAACAAAGCATATCCCATTGAAACCACCTCTGTGTCTGAGACAACGCCCATCTTATTCCCCTGCCTTTTCTGTCTCTCTTTCTCTCTTGCAGACGTAAGCGGATTAATTTGCAGACAATGGGATAATGGAGGCTGTAATCTCCCATCGTCTATCGTATTAGAGCTCCCTTTGTTTTCAGGTAAATGGATCCCTCAGCGGGCGCTGATTGGATGCGTTAAGGACCTCGACATCATGCGACGGACCACTGCTTTCGCCGCGATATACTCGAGCTTTCCTTTTATTCATTCACGCCACCAAGGAACTTGACGACCGTTTCTCCTGCTATCTTGCCGGTATAATGAATGGACGTGGGTTCACTGGTGGTACTATTTATGGTTTATTTCAACCGATCCTGTGAGAACACACCGTAGGAGGACACAAGTTGAAACACTGTAATGCAAGCTGAAACTGATCCTGTTTTAACAGCCTGCTAGCAGGGACGTACTACCACGATACAGGTTGTGCTAGCTGTTGTCCATGACTACCCCGAAATACAGCTCTATTGTACATGCCTTACTTGGCGAGCGTGAATAAGGGTGACACGTGCCCTGGGGCGGCAAGAGTTTGGTGTCTCACTTCAGTCGGCCGTGTTCATGTGGCCCGAGACAGTTTTGCTGGTCCTTCGTTTCCCGGCTCCTAAATCCCCATCAAAGTCTCATTAGGGAGCTTTCGTTACCGACATTGTGCGAAAGTGGGCTCACTGATAGTAAACAAACAACGGTAGCCTTTTTCCATTAGAGAGAGACATTTGTCTCCCGGGTCGACAAGCCTTTCTCGGGACGCGGACGAGAAGCTCGCACCGCAGAACGGAACAATGCGTGGTACGCCTTGAAATTGTTGGATGTAGAACATAGTGCCAAATACAAGTGCAAATGAATTGAAAGAGAGACACAGGGCTAGTGCGAACAGTGGTCATCGACATCATGACTGCCGTCATCATTATCGTGACACTGCTTGCTCCGTCGGTTCCAGAAGAATGGGACGTCGAAGAAGTGAAATACCGCCCACAAATATAACAGAGAGGGTGCAAACTTGATAATCTAACGTAACTACTGTATTATGCCCCACTACAGAATGCAGCCAGAAGAGAACTCGCAAGGGCTTTTTTTTTTTTTTTTTCGTCCCAAGCTGAGACTGAAATCCCTTCTCTGCCTCCCTAGTCTGGTCTAGCAGCAGCGAAGCAAGGACGCAGGTGAGCTAGTGCTTGACACTAACAAAAGATGAAAAAGACTCGAGACAGGAAGAAAGAAAATAGTCAGAGTAATAAATAAACTGCGATCTTGTAGTGTTAGTCCCCCGTTTTCTCTATCTAGTCGAGGCTACCGTCTTCTGGTGCCAGGTGCATATGGACATTCAGGCAGAATTATCCGCCCACAGCGTAGTAGGTTTTGTCAGCAGGGCCGGTTTATCTCATCTTGCTCATGTTCTTCAGCATCCTCTCCCCAGATTAGCTTCGCTCATTGCGAAAAGATATGGGTGTTTTAGCTTCTTGTTTGTTCTTGTCTGCATTTTGGGGGTTTGCTCAGGCTTAGGCGTAGTTTGTTATAGATGTGTCTCGCACTCCTGAGTCGGTGGCTATTGAGCAGTTTCACCTTGCAAGATCACGTGTTGTCATCATGTCCAACATGAAGTTATTTAAGCAGACCCTGCGCATCGTTCAGTTTTCCATGTATTCAGCTTTCAGTCTTGAATAATGACCAAATGCCCAGCCTTTAGAATACGAGTTCCTTTCTTTCTTGCCAAATTGATTGATCGAAAGGGAAGCAGAAATTCTTGTTCTCCTCTGTCACAAACATGAACAACATGTCTACAATGTGCGATACGATTTCTGATTTCCTCAGCCTTGTCTGACAGTCAAGGTTTCGCGAAAGGCACCCTCCATCTCTGTTCGACGGTACCAAAAGGGTAGCTGCGAGTAGAAATCGCCACTTATCATGTATCACATCGCCACTTATCGCCATGTATCAAATGCCACTTTAGTCACGTGTCATTTGTGCATATGTAGCTTGTCTTCACTTAGTGCAACAAAATTTTAAACCGAAAGAAAATTTCAATAGTCCCTGTTTCTTTCCTCTATGCCTGATTAAAAGAAGGTCTTTCTGATGTCTGAGCAACTGTAACGCCGATTGTCGGAATCTAGAGTTTCAAGAGAACCTATACAATGTCCGGTCCCTTCTCCAAAGGTGTTCTCAAATGATTGTTCTCATTGACCACGGCTCTATGCATTGTCGTAGAAAAGATTCTCGAAGGACTGGACCATGTGGCATGTGACACACAAGCTGTTCGTTTCGATATTTTTCGTACTCTTTCAGCTTGCCCGTCCTCGAGATGGACTTAAAAAGGCAGATTCACATTGTCCCGTCCTTGCAAATTCGATAACTTTCTTCTTTTTTTTTTTTTTTTGTCGTGTGTTGCCGGTGTTTGCCGGTCTTCTTCACTGTCTTCGATAATACCAATATATTCTAGGTCCTAGAAACACCGTACGGGCACTGTCTACCGCGGCCTTATTTTCACGAAGGTCTTCGCCTCAGAAAAGTTTCCACGTTTAATCTGAGCCATCCTGGATCCAGTTGGCTTCTTCGGCTCTTGTTTGACTGCTTGGCTAAAGCGTTGTCAGCTGGAATTGCAGCTGGAATTGGTGACAAGTCCCGGCTTTTGGATGGCGTCTAGGATGACTTCTCACTGCTCGGACTGTGACTATGAAGTCTTACGTATAGTGTATTGCGTTTTTGACTTCATATTGGTATGTGTCAGCAAATACGTTCAGGCGTAGATCAATCTTCCGAACGGCAAGTAAGTTTCTTCTCATATGATTTCGACTGCTGCCGTCAGTGATGGCTCGTACATAGTTCTATTCTGTCTGAGATACAGCACAGGCACTAGAGGGCTGAAGAAGCGCACCATCGTCAGGCTTTATTGCTCTACCTTTGTTTGTACTGAACTGATTTGTGCTCTCTTCTTTCCCGCCAGATAAGAAAAAAAAACTGACTGCAAAGGTAAGAAAACATCCTCATAACAGCAACCTTGGAAACGCTGCGTAATCGAAGTACGTCCACGCAAACCTAATGGGTAATAATAAATTCTACACGCATTTTTCACTGAATAGCAGAGGCAGGGGAACATGCACGAATGCGCCACGCAGCGTTCATAGCAATATAAATTCGAGACAGAAATCGTCTTTTGCCTATGGAACTAGTCCCGTCTTTTCTGCACGGGCGCGCATTGCCGCAGTAAGAATAAGAGGGGAAAACGTTGACTGGGTCTGGTGCATTGTTGGGAGAAGATCCCGCTCTGGAGAAGGTCACGTCTACAAGAAATGATGTATCGCAAATGGCCCACTTTGGGGAATGAACCTTTGGCCTTTCCTCCTTCCAGATCGATCTCACCTGGGCGCCTGCCTCCCCCAATCCTTCTAGCACACAATGAAGAGGATGAAGACCTTCGTGGGATATCCAACAATACTTATTTTCAGAGCCACGCCCCTCCGGTCATTTATTATTTCTGCTTTTTTTTTTCGCACTTGCTTTACTGAAGGCGAAGTACAGTGGCTGACACTTCATGACGCACCTAGCGAAATTCGTGTAGCATATTTTACTTTATTCTTATTCAAACAACGAAGAGAAATACAAAAATCCGGTGTAGCACAAGTTAAAGCAATACGCCTGAGGTTGGACGCAGCCGATATTTCGCACAGAGACTGCGCTTCTTCTGGGCGCCCAGAAGAAACACAGCCTCTGTGCGAAATATTGGCTTGACCGTATTGATGGGCGCCTTGTAAAAGAAAGAGAATCCAAATAAATGAAATGAAACTGATCTATAGCTCTCCAAACGAACGTCCTTCCATCTATACTCCAAACTCCTCTGATAAAAAACAAGGAAATAAGGGAACTTCTCCGGCTGTTTTTGTACCGATCTCGCACCAGCCCATCACGACAAGCATGCCCATACGAGCTGCATTCAGAAGAAAAAAAAAAAAAACGAATACTATATTCACTTTCATCTAGCATAGCATATGACTTTTTTTTACCCCCAGTCCGCGTCTAGTTCACGGAAGCCTTGTCATGTCTGTCATTTCCTTCTTTGCTCCTTTTCATTTCCGATCCTAGCTACTGCCTCCAGATTTTCATAAATAAATCTCGTCCCTCCCTCGATGTTACCCGGAAAGAGCAGGCTATTGCTTCACAGCGATGCAAAGACGACTTGCATTTATCTTATTGCCCTATATTTACCTTGCATTTGTGCATGAAATTCTGCTCCAATCGTGAAAAACGCGCTCACGCTCGAAAAAACGTACGATGTGGGTCGGCCTTCAGTCTGCGTCCTGAGTTTACTTCAAACTGGAATGCCATAATACACAAGGAACAAACATCTATGAAGTCTGGAAGCGACCCACATCCCACGTTCATTTGATCTTCGCGGGAGGACTCGGGATGTCTGTGTTTAGCAGCTGTGCCTCTTCGTCATTCTTACTACGGTGCATAAGGGAACTTCCGACTAAGAATAGAGACTATTTCACGGTTGTCTCTCAGTTCGTAGAGCTTCATAGACTTTATTCCTTCAGGGCCTATATCTTCTGAAATTCGCTGTGTTGGTGTAGGAAGCCTACTACGTGGTTGAGCATGTAAATGCTGCTCGTAAAAATTTCACACATACTTTGCCACGTTGCAACAGTAGCAGCCAGTAACCGGCGAGGAAAGTACGGGTGACACAAGGTTTCTTCTTCTTCTTTTTTTTTTTTTTTTTTTTTTTGTTGTTGTTCTTCACATTAACGGTAAGGGTTTGTCAGTTTTCTACGCAATCATATCATGTTGATTAATTGTAAAATCTTAGCTGGCACCTTTAGGTAATCAAAACAAAATGTCATAAACGAAGAGAAACTCTCAGGTTGTGGTCATTGTTTGTGGACGATAGCCAACTAATACGTCGAAGCGCACGAAGAGAGGCATCACGTTATCCCCATGCTGTCACCAAGACACACGAAGAGTCGTGCCATCCTAGGGTCTAAACACTCATTACACAACGGGGTTTTCCCTGTCCCTGCGTCCATGACCGTGTGAGTCCCCGTCAGAACAGCGTGTAACAGGAAACGCCAAAAGCTGAAGACAACAGGGGAGTAATGACGCCATTGCAAGTGACTTCCTGGCAATGGTGGTGTCGCACTCGGCTGAACACATTACTGATGTTTTCGTAAGACTCTTCACTTCTCTCGTCATCAACGGAAACGAAGGCGATCAACTGCACTTTGACCGCACTGTAACGTATTATTCTTATTAACGTATTATTCTAAATTATTCCGCAACAACAAAATCATCGAGTAACTACATTTTCCAGCGCATTCCAACAAAATTGTATTTCTTGTTTTCTCAAATGAGTCCGCGCGAAAACTCAAGTTAGAACATTCGCACTGAAAAATAATAATACTGTATCATGTGATAAGTAGGGAGCAAATTAAGTGGCTTCATCAAGGAAGCCCTTCCACTTTAAGCGGCGCAAAGGGGTGTACGTTGCCTGCAAGGCTGACAAAAGGTGCGCCGCGTAACGCCCATATGATCATTACCCGGAGCAAAAGTTCGTCTCTTGTAGAAGGCACTATAAGTGTTCCTGGGTTTAGAGTGCATGTAAGTAATCTTGTGAAAGGTATTTTGATAAATATTCGAATAGCAGACATAAATCGTGTGTAGTTGCAATCAAACGATGTTCTTTTGGGTGTTGCGTTAGACGTGTAGTTTTTAAACGTTGTGCCCCCTGCGTGTCTCTTTCTGCAGCAGCAAACGCCTTAACGGCTGCGTAACTCAGAACACATAGTCACATTACCTAAATCCTACTCCAGTGACCATTTTGAGCAGTGTTTATATCTGCGTCTCTCTCTCTCTCTATGAACTGTGCCAAGCACTTCTCTATCCTTTCCGGCTGCTGGCCCTACAGAGTAGATTCCACGCGCCACAAAGTAATAAACGCGGCACAATTATGTGAGTTCGTAGCTACATAACTCGCTATATTCGCCAGTGAAAATGCCTAGCAGGTATATTTACAACTTGGTTGCCTTTAAGAAGGAGAGCTACGAGTGAGCCGCGTTATTCTTTCGATGCTTTCACGACGATAAGAAAAAGTATACTGCCATCTCGAGGCTATACTCGGGAGTTATATCTATAAAGTATGAAAACAGCGCAGTGGGGTATTACACTCAGCCATGCTGTAATATTGCAGGTACGTTCTCGCGGAGCCGCGATAGTGGCTTTTTCTTACGGGCCCTGCGAAAGGCGCTCTCACGTATAATGGTCCTCCTGTAATGTTAGGTTGCTAGCAAGAAGGCTTTCCAAAAGATTGTCTGCTAGGATGAAGTACGTCGAGCTCTTGCTAGGTGCGGAATTCTTGGGTTTATTTCTACTTTTTATTTGTTTGCGCGCATTGTATATACTACATATATGTTAAAAGCAGAAGGGAGGCGGTGTCGAGAAAAGCAAAGAGGAGCAACCCCTTTTAACATGTCGAGTTTGTCACGATGTCATCCTTAATGACGAATAATGTATAACTAATAATAATAATAATTAACGTTAATGTATGTTAATAGGTGATACCCTGTTCTTAGTGAACGTGCAAGTATAAGGTAAGTGGATGTGACAGCCTGCCCAGCGAGAGGTGACGTAATTGCAGTGTCAATAAATTCTACACTACACGAACAAACATTTTCCGACAGGTATACACGTTCACACGTTAAAATCCACAGAACAATAGAAAAAGAACTCAAAGAATGAGGCTATCTCCAGCATAAAACGCTTACTTATGACTACTTTTCCTGATAACTGCTGGTCGATGCAGGCAAAGCACGCTTTACAGGAGACTACTTTCCCGAGATCGCGTTGCGTATGGCCACAAGATGTTTGTACCTGAAGTTTCGAAAAACCTGCCGGACCGTACAACGTTCGGTTTTCAAAGAATTAAGTCATTCATTGTCATAAGCTCATTAGTAAGAAGTGGGATGCTTTTCAACTGTCACTCGTGTAGCAACAGCGCAAGGTAGAATGCAGATGGAAAGTGAACAAATCGACGGAAAAGCCGTTTGGTATGGGTGCTTTGACATGAGCCCAGATCCTTCCGATTTCTGATCAGAGACGCTAGCCATTGCAAGTAACCTGAAGGGATTTTATATAAACTTGTGCCTCAAGTCAAGAAGGACAGACAAGTCATAAGGTCGCTTCTTCTTTACCTTGAGGCTTCAAAGGTACATGCGATCTTTGCACCGGGGACGGCCGCACCGACCTTTCAGGTTTATTGTCTTTTCATTCATTTTCTTTGTTGTTATCAGTGTGTTTTTCAAGGGGCTTCTTTTGTTGAGTGCCGTTGTAGGCGCATGAGACCTTCAAATAGACTTTCGAAGACCCTTTAGAAAAGTGTGTTGTCCCACTTGCGTTCTAAGACAGGTCTAAATGCCCGGTCGTGATTTGTTGTTTCAGTGCACGTCGTCGATTCTCAATATATAATCCTTGAAGGGGCCATTGATATACCCGACCGTTTTCCAAATAAAGAGAGAGACGCTTCGAAGATTCTGGCTCTCCAATTTCACTGCTGAAGAGTACCCGTCTCAGCAAGATACGATCCATGAGTTTTGCTGGACCGTCAGACTTATCACAACGTAGCGAGCACGATGCATTACGGGTTGCTTTGAACGCCTACAAAAACACGACAGTGAACATCACGTGACCAAGTTGCATTACTCAGTATTTTTAGAAAAGGCAATGTGTTCGATTTCTTTAAAGGGACAGTCGCATTTGAAAACGTGTTAACGGAGCAAATACGCAGCTGTTCTGCATACTCTCCAGAATATCGGGACGAATAATCTCGGCCAGAAGATTTGTTGGTGAAGAGAAAATTAATTTGAAAGATTTTGGATGTATGCGCTGCAAGACCGCCGCAACGGCAGCAACAGCACTGCGACGTCGTCGGACAGCAGCTCATCCGCTTCAAGGGCGCGGTCGTCTGCCACTAACTCTGGGTAACTGGATGTTGGTGTCTTTGTGGTCGTTTGTTTTGTGTCGAAATGCAACGTGTGCGTGATCACCCAACTTTATTTCCTTCATCTGGAACCCGTGAGGAAGCCTATGTTGCGTTCCCCGTTGCACGAACACCTCGAGCAGTGCCGGGCTTATACCAGTACTCCATCAGCCAAGCGAGACGAAGCGATAGAATGAAACAGTGCTCTCCAGGCTCCACTGCGGTGCAGCGAAAGAGTTTACCCCTCTTATTTCGTTGAAGTTGCCTATGTGGATAAAGACATTCTACGAATGTGACTTGGATCCTTCAGAGAGGAAAAAGAAAAAAAGAGCATCCGCTGAATCAGCAGTAAGTGGTACGTTGCATGAAATGTATCAAATATTGTGAAGAGGCAGGAGCAATATGGAACCGTCTTTTAATGTAACAGTATGGAACAATGCGAACATTTGTGAAAGATTATGATGATTACTGAGGCTGATGATGTGTAGTACCAGTATCTTCCCCACAATATATAAGTAATGAAAGGATTATGTTGTACACCTTGCTAGATATGTGTTCTCTTTTTCTCCGTGCATAAGTTAAAAGAAGAGATTAATTTTGAATATACAGTTGGAACAATACTGGAATTTCTTCAAAAGACAACTGATTTCAATAAATGGGAAGCTTCGCCAGAGCCCGGACAAAAATTTTACTTTTAGTACATTTTTGTAAATTTATTAACTCCTTCAGCCTTCATAAAATTGGCAGATGCAGAGCCCATAACAACTGATAGCATTAAAGGAGGCTATACACACCTACAAGCAGGCTTGGAATTATGTGGTAAGGTCTACGACCATAACACGGGAGTCCTACCGATATAATTCACGCCATATACATAAGGGCGCAGATCCTGTACGGATTAACCAGACAGTGCGCTCAGATGCGTGTCGCCTATCATCGCGTCTAGGTAAACTTAAACACAGCTAGTCAATACAGAATAGACAGTAAACGTTATGTAACGCGAAGTTTTGCCTGCGAAGTTTTGACTCTAAATGGGTTATAGGACTCTGTAAGTAATATTGGTAGGTTGCTCTACAAGCTCCGTTTCAAGAGCAGCCTGAACTTAGAAATAAAACGCATTTGACAGTTGCATCTCGTTATATGGAGGCGACAATTTAATCGTAAAATTCAGATCGATGCCGTTCTGTCTTGCTGCCAACACACTTGGGTTTTGTCTTTCTCTTTAGCCTTTTAAGTGCGAAGTCTGGTTATAACGTCAAAGAAATCTTTATCGTGAATTTTCTGGTGCCGAGCGCCCATTATTCTTAATTTCAAGTTTCGTGAATACGTAGCTCTATCTTTTATTTTCTTCCTCACTAGCAGTTGAGATGATGCTTCGTAAGGCAGTCCGCCGGGATAAAACTTGGGCACCATGGATCATTCGTCCCTTAGTTATCTACCTCCTGCCTTTGCACATAGTTCCACGTGAAAAAGTGCCTTTGCCGAGGAGCGCGCAAAGTTGATTAACTTTCATTGAAGAAAGTTTCCAGCTAAGTGATCCCGGGCTAAGGCATAGGAAGGAATTAAAAGAATCTGCCATTTAATCTCGTGCATTCTACTGAAGGGAAAAGCGTTGCTGGTCACCATGAAACACAACGGTGAGTCGAGACCGTATTAACCGCAAGATGAGAACCTATAGTGGTCACAGCCGTTATACGCAAGAAATGTGAAAACTACTTCCAACGAGAAAGATTGTTTCAAAACTGACAACGACGCCAACTTTTTTTTTTTTTTTTAAGGATCCAAGTGACATCTGCAGAATGTCTTTATCCACATAGGCAACTTCAGCGTAAAAGAAGCAGTAAACCCTTTCGTTCCAGTGGGATGTCTCCTGGCAAGCACTGTTTCACACTTTCGCTTCGTCTCGCTGGGCTGATGGAATACTCGTATAAGCTCGGGGTTGCTTATGGGTCGAGGTGTTCGTGCAATGGGGAACGCAACATGGGCCTCCTCACCGGTTTCAGACGAAGGAAATCGAGTCGGGTGATTTCGAAGCAATATAAACAACCACAAAGACGCCAGCATCCAGTTACCCAGACTAGAGTGACAAACGACATGGTCCTTGGAGCCGATTAGCTGAAGTCCACCGTGTTGAAGTCCAAGCTGAAGTCGACGTCACACTGCTGTTGATAGCGTTGCGGCGATCTTGGAGCGCACACACCAAAAATCTTTAAAATTCTTTTTTTTTTTTTTTTTTTTTGTACCAAGGAAGTCTCTAGCGGAGATACTTCTTCCCCATATTTTTGAGAGCATGCGGAATAGCTGAGTATTCGCAACAGTACAGGTTTCTGTATGCTGCTGTCCCTTTTAGCACAAGAAACTTTGTTTTCCCGAAATCTTCTATGAACGACACTTCTGATATAAAGCGGTGCGGCCGTAATCTCTTTGAAACAATCGAATCTATAATATTGCTCGACAAATCAAGACTTTAGGTCACATGCTGGCAACTCTGGTTGAGTGCACTGGCCCTTTCTTTCGACTCTCGACTTCGTACTCTTTGCAGCTAAACAGTCTACTTGTAATTTTATTAGCTGTTGCTGAACAAATGAAGTTTACTTCTAATAAGACAACAATGTCCTCTGCGCCGCGTATTATATTTGTGGCTATTTGACCCGTCTCCGCCAATCTCGAAAGTGCTATAAGTTGTCTTCCTCTTTAGACGTCTGGGATCCCTGATGTCGAAAATGAGCTATGTTGAAAATTAATTTTCTGTAAGAAATGTGCCAATCTTAGTGTGAGGACCTTATTTGTGGCATCGCATAGAATGCTGTCACACGGTCATACCTGGGAGCAGGTATGTTCTGCTTCACTTTTTGTTACAGGAAGAGGGAGCAACCTGAGCTTCCACATTTTGCACCTCGAGCTCACTGATAATAGACCTGAGCAGATGAGCAGAGACCGTGAGAGGGGGGCAGTAATCCGCTTAGTAATTTAAAGCACATAAGCTAAAATGTGGAGAAATACACAAAAGGAACATCTGGTGCTGGGGATTGTACCAAGGTATTTTTTCACTCTGCACAGGTGTTATAATTGAGCAGCGCAGGCCTACCGTCCACGGAGCACCCCATACTGCAGTAAAAAGCAGAGCGACTGGCGTGCGCGTGGTACACTAGCGCTCTCTTGTGAAGCATTGCGAAACTAAGGGTTCCTCCTGTCCTCCTTAGTAAATAGTAGATTAGTGAAGTCGAAAAGCCTAGATTATAGTTTATGCCACCCTAAAACGTTCTTAGCGCTCAACATGTCATGGCTCTCACACAAGATAACGTTCTAAAAAGTCGTCGGCAGAAGAATTGTTGGTGAAAAGTAAAGTATCAGTGGCATCTCGGTTACAAGCGCCCCATAATGTTCTTCTCTCCCTCAACCCCCGCGATACGGCCCTTGCTAACACTGGAGGACATCCCCATAACGATGTTCGTTACGTCAAGGCGTTAGGTCAATCGCTTAGTCTCGATATTTCGCAAACCAGCTGTTCAACACATTCTTATATACATGCATCATGTTATTTCTATTGAGAGTATATTTTTCATAAAACATCTACGAGTCGAACATTAAATGTTATCGTATGATGGACGCTTTATGGCCCAGTACGAGCACCTCTAGACTGACTAAGTAATTCGTTAGTTAACTATTTAGTTAAAGCTTTTTAGGGAAAGCCGAGATTACATCCCACACAGTGCCTGCTAAGTAAGAGCCTTCCTGCCACAAAGCCTTCCTGCTAAGTAAGAGCTCCCATATAGGCACAAGCTTCCGGCAATGCAAATCGAAATTCCACATGCAAGTGAGAAGCAGAGAAGGACAACTACCACAAAAGTGCAAAAAGAGGTAATTCCCGGTCTCCGACGACGCGCCATGTTATCCAACTGATCGGAGGAAGTCGCTTCGCCTGCTTTCTGGTCTCTTTCTTGTTCTTCTCCCACTTGTTACATAAGAAACTGAAAGTACACGGTATGCCTAAGCACATGCCCTTTTCAGGTGGATATGCTTTCACTAGGGTGTATTCGGGCATCTTAAATTTATACTTCACCGAAAAGCTCGGTGCCAAATTACTCATAATGGGCGATATGACAACCCATACGATGTATGACGTTTACAATAACAGATAGGATGTTAACTTATGGATTATTTTGTTAAAAATATAAATAAAATATGAAATAATATAAAAGAAACGAACACCCTGTAGAATGAGAGCTCCTGAGTTCCGAACTCCTGAGAGTATCATGACTGGTGCATCTTAA
>JARGYV010125671.1:0-11747 GCA_029532675.1 Ornithodoros moubata | reverse complement strand
TTGCATAGGCCCATCGTTATAATCGGATATCTGATTTCCCATCCTCATAGGCAGCCGGTTCAGGAGACGCCAAGCGGTACTAACAGTGTCGTGCCCGCGCGTGATCAGAAATCATACGATGTCCCTCAGGCAGAAAACTTGCCATTGACGCATGCGTGCCAAATGACCGTCTTTCGGACTTCGTAATAACGGCATCGGCAGTCACCTCACGCACCACGTTGTTGTCGTTTAACGGCACGTTCCGCGATTATCGGAAGTCATGTTTGTGTGAACACATACCATTTTTCTTTTTTTTCATCAGGAAAGGGTACGGCAATGAGATATACACCGGGTGGATTTCTTTTGAGAACTTCCGCTCGTGGATTATACGACCTACGTGTCCGGTGTCGACGGTGCCATTTCTTCGTACGTGAGGCATTCATGGACTGATACAACGCTCGCTCTTTCGTTGGGATGTATCGCGCTTGAATCCTACTACGCTTCCGGATATTCCTCGATATGCACTCTTGTCCACTCTAAGAACAGAACTTGACGGCATAACGTCTCAAGAGAACGATCAGAACGCCATCATTCTCTGACCTGGTGGAGAAAGTTTGACCTATCAGGGTGGTGAACGATATCATTCGGAACAATGATTGGTCTCCTTCTTCAGCTTTTATAGTGCCGGAACACAGTGCTCATGAAGACGGCCCAGGATGCACCTGCCTCCATCAGGAGTAGCGCAATTGTTTGGTGACAGATTCAAAATCTTAGTATTTTAGCGTATCGGCAACCAACACCTGTCTGCACTTTTGCGAGGCGACCAAGGCATTATCATTGTACTTGCCTGGACCGTCCCATCCGTACAGTAATCGGATCTGATTCAGCGTTGTTGTCTTTTGAAGTTCACGGTACAACCACCTTTCACCACCACGTAACGTACAATTTTCGCGCATTTTGATTTTCTTTTTTTCATCTTTGTGTGTGCGGCTTTTGGTGATAGTCCAGTTGATATTTACCATTAGCTCCGGAGACTTGGAAATATTAGGTGGAGTTAAATCGATGCTGACTTCACGAAATAGCCATTTTGTGTCGTCCCTTTTCGTCAGTACTTGTAACCGTCCTTCGTTGTGTTAGCGATCACTGTCATGCAGTTCACTCTTTCATGCTTTACAATTGAGACACTGACAAGCTGTAAAAAATGCGGCATTGGCTGTGATGTACAGGGCTAATTTTAGGTGCATTGCAAAAATATCCAAAATGGATGACCCTTCTGTTTTGTTCTCTTCTATTATGTTCTACGTTCAAAGTGAGTGGTTTAAAGAGTCAATATTTCCTGGCAGTATTTGCTCATTCCAACAGATGACAAGGCGTAAGAGAAGACCACGTCCCATATGTGAAAGTCAGGAACACGGCGCCCTTATGGGAGTTGCGAGCATGTAACAGTAACCTTCGTCGGCAAACTAACGAGCGCTTGGGATTGCTTGTTTACTGAAAGGAGGTGTCCCTTTTTGACGCCATAAAACTGGGCTTATCTTTTAATCCGACGCACGGAAAATGTGTAAGCGGCCTGGCGCTGCCTTATTCGCTGCTGCCAGGTTCTGTCGTCATCAAGTTTTGCTTCGTTTATTATTTTTTCTTCAGAAATTTATTTCCTTCGTTGATGAAGCAACATTAATCGAAGTTCTTTCGATAGCTGCTGAGATGCTGTTGATGTGACGTAGTGAGCTGTTGAGTAGAAGACCACAATGTTTTATTTCCTGGTTCTAAACTTGTGTTCTTCTGAGTCGGTGCCAGATCCAAGATCCTCAAAGCTTACTAATGTGGAGTTATATATTTCAACTGTGTAGGATATACATTTAGTGTATGTGGTCACCACACTCTACAAACAACTAAAGAGTGTATGCAGGGCGTGCTTTAGGTGACTGATAAGATGTTTGTTAATATTCAGGCTGTCCACCGAAAATCTCCGGGCTGGATAATTGTAAATGGGCTTCTAGCGAAGTTTCTTTTCGGTATGCATCTATAGGACACTGTGGTCAAGGATCTGCAGCATGTGTTTAAGTCGGATGAAGAAAAAGACAGAGGAGCGATGAAGAAAACTGTAGCGATCTTAGTGATATTTTTTTAGCAAGTAATTGGTTTCGGATTCCATTTGTCTCTTGTGGAGTACTGCGGTCGCTCTTTTGCTCCTCATTCAGCATTTCCTTCAGGCGACCTGAAGGCGACCCTGGCAGCACGTGCTGCTAGGTTTAATTGCTGATAAAATTGATTGGATTCACTGGATTAAAGAGCAAAAGAGCGACTTTCTGCAGGACGGCGTGAGAGAAAATTGCTAATTACCAATTAATAATAAAAAAGAGAAAAAGAAAGTCTAGTCTTCCTCTGATACCCCGCACCAAGTAAGGTGAAGGCTTAAGATTCTCAGCATAGTCTTTTAGAGCGCACCCAAGTTTACTGGCACTCGTTGCGCTTTTGCAGCTTAATCTGACCATCTACTAATTATAGGCCCTATTACTTTCTGTGTGGCGTTTTAAACGACTGTGTTTTCTTGCTGTCCTGTTCGCGCCATCACTTGCAATGCGGGTCGCTATCATTCCACATGCCTCCCGTTTCCTACGGGGTAGGTCGGTGGAGTAGGTGGTGAGGAGTCAGATACACCAGGCTTGGGACCATGCAGAGTGGATTGGAAATAACTTCCTTGCAAGAGAAAGCCCTTGCTCTTCAATCGCGGGTTCTTTTCAGCGCGTTGAGTCAAGTTGGGTATGTCGCATAAGGTTAGCGTAAAATCTCGGAGTTCCCAGCGGTCACATTAACCGCCGTAAAGCCCCTGGTACGTCTTCCGTTGCCGTGGCGCGAAATGATTGAAATGGAAGTGATTTTTCAGCAGCAGTCAAACGAATACGTTCTTTGCGAGTGTCGGTATGGCTGAGTCTTTTGGCACAACCTACAGAGCTAGGCATCCGATTCGAGGCTATACGTTCCACTGATGGCCGCCTATATGTGACTGCCTTTGAGACGTCCGGGCTGTGGTCCACGCAAAGTAGGGTGGCGGCTCATCTTGCCGCTCGTGTAACGATGCTCCGGTTGGAGCTTAGCACATAGAATAAGTTTTGCATGCAATTGTCTTTCCTTCCTTCCTCAGGGAAGTCCTGTTCGTGATAAACTTCCCACAGCCACTGCGTCTCTTTGAACTAGCGGGGATAACCAGGTTCAGGAAGCGTTGCAGCGATGGGTAACTGAGGAATACTTGAATGTTCTGGTTCTGCTGTTTGATAGTGGACTTAAGTGGACTCTGGAAGTAAGTGCCTCATCGTTGACTCGGTTGAAGACTGTCTTCGTGGAGTGATGGATATTTGCAAACTAAGCGCATGAAGCTCAAAATGCTGACTGTAGGTTGAAAGCATGGCGGATTATTTACGCTTTCGTCGGTCCCCACTTGAGGGCACCACTCACCTGACGCTACTATCAGAGACCTAGTATATTTTTCTTCACTATCATCCCTTGCATCACGTCTGTCTGCAGAGAAAGCGCCGATCCTGTAAGGTCGGTAACGGCGGATTTCTTTGGCGTTCCTAATGTCGTAGAAAACGTGAAATGTTTATTTCGGTTCGAGCAGGGGAGTCACCGCCTACGTTATACGTACATGATAAAATACGCAGCCTCGAAAAATGTCATCGACCTCACCTCAAGATGCGATCATCTCCGACAGCGTTCTCATCCACTGACGCAGTCGGTTTCAGACTGAAGCATTGTGTTTCTCGAGTCGGATCGAAGCGCTGTATTTGGAAGCTCCGCTCGGGGAACAGCTGTCGCTAAGGGAGGCTTCCACCGTGTTACGTAAGAGGCATTCGCTTCTGTTGGAGTCTTCTCCCTCTCTCCTCCATTTTCAACCTTGGCCGATCATTTGCAGCAGACCGTCCGTCCGCGGAAACGAAGAGGGCTGTTTACGGCGCTGTCTTATCAACATCCTCCTTGCAAGAGACGTGACGAAAGGGTAGGAGCCTAGACGATCGAGAGCGTCACTCACATTGCCTGGCAGACCATCAACTGAAGACGATCACTTAAGAGAGGGGAGAGACGCACATATTTCTTCCTAATCTCGTTCATCTTTTGGCTGCAGTGTGCAAAAGGCTGAAGTGCGCTGCAGTTAATGAAAGGATGATGAACTATGACCCCGTCCGTACCCTGCTGACTTGTTCCCACTTGACGTCATGTCTGTGCATGCCATCCCACAACACGGCTTGGTCCCACGATATGGAAATGGAGCAGTCGACCTCGTTCAATAGGGGCGACACCCAGGGACCGCCTACAATTTAAAGTGAAGAAAATAAATTCAGGTGGGGTTGCCCTATCTGGGGTATCCATAGGGTTTTCATGAAGAGTTCGAGAGCCCCTGTGGCATTTTGGCGCTTATATCTGGCAGCTAATACACTCTACAAAATTACAGTCACTAAATAACTGAACAGAGCGGAACTGTCAAGAACGTTTGCCCCATAGAAGAGGAAAAAAGAAAAAAAGCTCGAATCTATGCGGCGAGCACTGGATGCATGACTAGGATTGTTTGAATCAGAAGTAGGTCGCGGTATTTGTGTGGCATCGGAAAAATGGCGGAGCCACGTGACCTGCACGCGCACGTGGCGTCATCCCAATTAGCCTAGATGTCTAGCAGAGAAAAAGAAGTGGAGCAAATAAATTCCCCGAGGGAAAAACCTTGAATGTGCGCACAGACAAGATTCTTGGGGTGTTCATAATACAACTCTTGGGACAAGGTGGAATAACAGGAACGCTTTTCTTTCTGGAGTCGACTAACGAATCTTTCTGTGGCAATATCTCCGACTGGAGCGTACCGGAGAAGGATGTTAGTATTTTCATAATATTGACTCACACTTGTAGGTATGTACCTCGGACCGCTTTTTGGAATAATGACTGCTAGGTAAAGTCCAATACAAATACTTCACGGTTTCTAGAGGTGATTAAAAATGTCAAACTATGTTTTATCACTAATCGTCCAAAATACCTTGAGCCATTCGTAAACAGAAATCGCTAATCGATGAAAAACGTCATTTTCATTGCTTTTGAATACAGCAGTAATTCTTTAATGACGGAATTAGTGACGCACAAGTGTGAATCTAATTGTTATGAAATTTGGAGACTTTGTCTTCTTACTTTCTCTTCTATAGCCTTTCCCTTGGTGACATTTTTTGTGTCCGTCTGTGGCTATTTGCGGTTGCAGCGATTTCGCTTTATTTTTATTGGGCTTTATTCGGGCATATTTCGTTGTCTTAGCCAATGACTTGCTGTTCCATTGGACAGGGCGTTATTGTCGGCCGACGTACACGAGGATCTACTCCAAATGCGCGACCAATATGCGTATACTGTATACATCACATATGCACGCTGACAGAAAAAAAAGGGATCTAGCCACACAGAATACATATCTCTGACAGGGGCAGAAACTATCAGCAAAGAAAGGAAGAATAAGAAAAATAAAAGTGGAAACAATAGAACAAACACCTTTTTCTCATGATGAAAAAAACCTCGGAGAAATGAAGGACTGAAGGAAACCCAAAGGACTGACACACACACACACAGAAATGTGTGTCAGTCCTTTGGGTTTCCTTCAGTCCTTCATTTCTCCGAGGTTTTTTTCATCATGTATAGCTACCAACTCGCCTGCATTTTATCTCTACTTCCGTTACCTTTTTCTCGTTTCTCTCTCTCTCTTTCAATCCTCTCGCAGCCCTGTCCTGACGTGTAGTTACGCGAAGACTGTCGTTCCTGAATTTCACTTGACAAATACTTCTCGTGTCACTTTCTTTGACACTTTCTTGTTCGTATGAGAAAGTAGAGCAGGTGAATTTTTCTCAGTGACGCTGGGAATACTTGCACAGTCAGCTGGAAATGATGTCTCTACTACGTTTTATTTCCATGTGTTCCCCGTCGTCAGATGAAAAGGAGCAGTTGTTCCTATGGAGCAGTATTTCGGAGCGTTAACACATGGGAGGTACGACTGGGCGACTTCAACTTTGCCCAACATTATTTTTCGCTAATTTCTTTTCTTTCTTCGAGTTCGTACATTATGGGGCTATTTCTAACATGATATGCTTGGTATTGGTGACACTAGCTTGCGCAGACTGTGGTAGTTGCATTTCCTGTTCCCTTTTGAAAGAAGAAAAAGTGAAGGACACGTCACATTTGACGTGACGTGTCCTGATCTATTGCCTCATTGACTAAGCGCCACATGTACCTGGGCCACCGCCACCTATGTAGTGCCTTCAAAGTCTATCCCGAAGGGACTGATCTATATATATATATATTATAAGCAAATATAAAAATGAAGCGCGGACAGCAGTAGTGTGGGAGTAATAGAGAAAATATTTATTAGGGGCAGCTTGAGGAAATTTAAAAGTCGACGTTTCGACGGCGGCTCCGCCGGATACATAGTCCTACATGGTCCTAGGGTACATTATACACAGTCCTACCCTGTGGCGTCGCTCATGGTCACAGTTGTGTCGCGACGTAAACCCGCCACTTATAATAATTGAAGAGGGTGATACCGGAAATGCAATACAGCCATGGCCGACTTCATGAACCTTCGAGACCTCGAACATTTCCCTTCCGTGTTTACTTTTCTAATCAGCCATCTAAATGTGTTGGAGAAGCTCAGCCTCAAGTCGTTCCAGTAGTTGCGCAGAACATTAATACTGAACAGCTGGTGCTTCATTGCAGTGAGTGGCGCCGGGGAGATCGTAGCAACCATATCGAGGGGGGAAAAACCGCCTCACGTTTCATACGAAGCAAAGGAAGAGAGATCATTTTGTCAACGCACGCAAAGAGAGTTATCAGAGCACGGTAAAAGGAAAAATTAGTAATAAAAAATAAAGACATGGTATTTTTGATATTTCGGGTGTCACGATGCCGATGCAAAAACCGAAAGCGCGCATACTCTGCGTAATAGAAAGGAACGAGCTGTATCTTCAATTACAAATATTTTGTATGATGCGAAAGCAGTTGTACCGAGCTATCTGACGATACTAACCCCACTCCTCTCGGGCGAATCGTTCTAGAGCAGTGCTGTTTGAATCTTTGGCATTTTTAAATGTACGTTCTAACTTTGAAACTTTTCGGAAAACTCTCTGTAAGCGATAGGCCTGTGGAAATTAGATGACGCAAACCCTATATATTTTCGAGCATGCACAAAAGATATGGGCTTCTACAGCGGCCCTCAAAGTTGACTCACAAGAAAGCACGCGAAATAAGTTTTTTGCTTTCCTCCTCTCCATATCTTAAAGCCCTTACCGCGCGAGCTTTGTATCGGGCTCATTTTTCATTCTTTGATATGCTCGAACTCCGCATCTTGTTCGGTTTTAAATTAAATCTACCTGCCTCTTGCGCGCAGCAGTATTATAGTGGGCTGAATCAGGACGTAGCGAGAGCCTAGCGGGGAATTTTTGTATCATAGTTAGTAAGCGCTAGTTGGTTTTAACAAAAATCGACATAATTGTCGGGAAATTTGCCCACGTCAGTGTCGGCATGACTATTTTCATTGCTTTAGAATGTACTCTCAAGGATGGCCTATACTCAAGCGAAATGTCGAGGCAGAAAAAAAAAAAAAAGTTTCATGCTTGTTCGAGGGAATTGCTTTTGTCTTGGAAGAAATGCTCTTGCCCTATAGCACGGGAGGTTCGCATAAGAGTGACAGAGAGCAGAGGCTCCCGAATGAAAAGAAGAAACCCTGTTACGTCTGGCACGAGTTTGGTACATACACAGAGGCCTTTTGCCGGTAACAAATAAGGGCCATTTAGCATTTCATGTGCGGAAGCGTATATTTCGAGTATAGGCCATTTTGTCAGATGTACAAGGTCCTCTGCCTGCAGCCGTTTATCAAAGCTCGTGAAGCCTGTTCTTGTCTGAACGGCAGTCCATCTCCCTCTGTCTCTGTGGGGATAGAAGAGCCTGTCTGAAGGAACAAGCCAAGTGTTTATAATGCATGACGATTTGACTGGAAAAACTTCCGCTCTGTTCTCGGAGCTCACCGTGTTTCCTTCCCGGTTATCCATTCAATGGATGGAGGAAATCATGCAGTGTAAAGTGCCGCTCTGGCCATAAAGAAATGATGACTCTCATTTCACTTCGTGAGGTATATGCCTACATCAAGGGGTACAACCTGTTTCATTGTCCGAATGCACGCTGGAATATGACGTTGACGCTTGTTGATGTCCGCTTCCTAGCAACGAACGGTTTCCCTCTTTCTCAGCGATGCGGACAGAGAAAAACGGCTTTGAAAGGCAGCGTCGTCAGATGCGTGGTTGAAGACGCACGTAATAGCGTCATGTGGGTGAGAAACAAAAAGAAGTTTTCCAGACACGCGTTCGTCACATGTGAGAACAAAATTTTGTGAGATGAGCATGATATATGTGCCGTGACAAACGAGAAACCAAGCTAAAACCACGACTTGAGGCTATCCACGAACACTGCCATCGCTGCAGGAAAATCGCTGCAGGAGAATTCTGCAGGAAAAATATTTGGAAAATGATACACAAATTGAAGCTTTTCTCTGGAGAACATCGACAGCATACACTGTTATTTTTCCTTGGGTTTGCGGGGGAAAAAATAGTGCACTTGGAAAAACCATCAAACAGAATGATAGTTTCCAGTGCTTAGATTTGTTGGAAATCTTATCGGAAGAGCATACTTAGACAATATAAGATGATCCAACATTATTCTCCCTTCAGTGCTATTTTTAGAACCATTACACGATAAAAGCGCCTTTAATTACAAAGTAACTCGACAGCGTAGTACGTCGCTGTGTGAGCGATAGCGAGCGCGCAGGGTTTCGGAAGAGCTGCAATCTGCGAGCTTTGCGCACGCAGTTTTGGACTTGCCCGCGAAGTTTCTTTTTCGAGGTTTTGCGCAGCAGTCCAAATGACGCGCAGTTTCCAGACTCATTTGGCTAGTGAAACATCCTCTAGCTCCCAACAACTGTCGCAACTGGCTACTGATATCTCCACTCAGCTGTGGACGCACAGGACCTTTTTTGTGACACTTATGCAGTGCATAAGTGTCACAAAAAAGGCGTACGCCCACCGTTTCCAGCAAATAGGGTCAGGAAAAGATATCATTCGGAACAGCGATTGGTCATCGCCGTGTTATACGGTGAAGTTCTGTTTTTAGAGTGGGCTTGAAGTGAGATGTAGCGTGTTTGGGTTGTGTTTAATTTTATTTGTTAACTTATTTTTCTTGCTTTCAAAGAGTAGCAGATATTTTTCTACTTATTTTTAGGACAATCAGTAGTTGTCAAATAATAAGTCAGGCTCTCCCAATTTGGCTTTAGCAATTCAGTTTCCGTATGGCTCGAGACACAGCACCTCTAGGAAAAATCTACGTGATGCTCTGACCTCAGACAGGAATGCACAATGCTTGCTCTTACATGCGTTCAACGATCCACGTCTCTTCCGCGGAGACGTTTCATTCGTCGCTTAACGAGCTGTGACGTCGTATGAAGGTTGGTTTGAACATTTCAATTTTTCTTTCCTTTCATTTCCATTTCATCGGCAAGGGGCGTCATCCTCTTCCACATATTTTCTGCTCTCCTGAAATCATGGGCCATTGAAAAAGGGTGTAAAGTAAACACGCGAGCTTCATCTTGTAAGCCTAAGTCAATATCTTAAACTGTTTGCCTTCAATCTGCATGGTATCGTGAGAGGACTTGACGCTAACACGCTTTTCCTTATTCCGGTCCACTATTTTTCCATGGAGCCTAGACTGCATTTGAGCGCGTGGCCCCAGGCGCATGGAACAATCCTCCCGGGCTGAAAGTCCTCTTAAGGTATAGAGACGAAAGAAGCTCTAAAAGCATGTCCTGCTTGGAACTTTTAGTGTAGAGGATTTGGGACTAGACTCGTGTTTCACCTCATCAAAGCACACACAAAGTGAGCAAAGTTGTGGGAGCTAAAAGCGTTATTTTGTCTGACAACCATAATGCTTCCATCATCCCCGCATTTCCAAAATTCCTCTACCGCAAAAGGCTGGCAACGAACTGCTGAGAGCAGCACACCGTCATATTTTAACCTCGGAATCGATGCTATGAAGTAGCGCGTTTTGATCGCCTTATGGCTACAGAATTCTCTGATGATTCACGGGAAATGGCAAAAGGTAATAAGGTACTCTGGTTTCTAGAGTAATGGTACTACACGTGTAAAGGGGCCTACCTCCAGAGTAGGTAGCTACCCAAGTTAGTTAGTTTCAGCCTTTCCCCTGCGAACTCAAAGTCAATCAGGTATATTAAAGGCCGCCCTCGGCAGCGCAGAGGTAACGTGCCAGGCTTCTGCGCTCAAGTTCGCGGGTTCGATCCCGATCGAGGACGGTAGCAATGTGGGGGAGGTAAACATTGTTACTGGCACCGTGTGTCGGAGATTTCCGACGCACGTCAAAAGATCCCCAGGTGGTCTAAATTATCCGCAGTCCTACCCTGTGGCGTCGCTCATGATCTTAGTTGTCTCGCGACGTAAACCCCAAATAATTAATTAGGTATATTAAATTGAAGTCCCGTATTCAGCAAATAATCATCGCTCACAGTAGCAGGGTTTGGTTGGCTTTCCAGTCCTCTTTAAATTTTTCAATCCCATTCGAAGTGATATGAGAATGAACAAATGTTCACTCCAGTCCCATTAAATTTCCGCGCCCTTTCGGAACAGCACTGCAGTGATGTCTTCACGCTGCAGCGGTTCCACTTAGAAACCGCCTTCGGAGTTAAGATTAATTGCCCCCTTCTCACACACAGAGAAGGGAAGGGAGTCAGAGTGGGAGCTAGCCGCGCATGCGCCGTCTGTTCCTAGGCAGATCAGAAAGGAGTCGCGCAGAAAGTGACCTGCTCAGTGCCCGCCACAATTCATAGAAGCCTCTGCTGACCAGATGAACAAGTCCGAAGTACCTGTTACTCATGCATACGACACCCTTTCAGAATATTGCCGTGCGAGGGCAGATTGCTCGCCTCGTCCGCACGCATAATGTAATATAGCCGCGTGTACTTGGAGCTACGTTACTTGGTTGGTGGTTCGATATAAGCACAGCCGGGGAAAGCGGCGTTTTCTGGAACATCCTCTCGGGGCGTGACTTGGTGAGGAGGACCATCTTTTGTCTGTCTTATTTACGCCCGGGCGAAACAGTTCTTTCTTTCTGGCTCGATGGTCTCGGCCTCAGGGCTAAGAATATTGGTGAATAAATAAACACAGTACGCGGGGGATTCCATGAGGCAATATAGGAAGACGGGTTATATATACGATGGATTGTCGGCCGCAGATTGAGGCTCCAAATAAGCGACTCTCGAGCGGATGCTACCGGCGCGGAAGCTCCTGGCGGATTTTTGAGGCCGATAACCACATTGGAGTGTTGAGGGTGTGGAAGCGGGGATCGAGTGAGAAGTCGTCATTTCCCACATTTTTCGATGAATGTAAGGCTGGGACACTTCGGTGAAAGCAGCCTTGCGTGTTTGCCAGAGGAGTAACAGCTGGTCGTGGCGCCCGGGCAGGAGGATACCGGCGCCACTACCTGCTCCGCCGTTTAAAATTACAAATGAAAGTCTCACACAGGTACTGTTGAGAATTCAATTTGATCTGGATCTGCGCTGCACTCTAAAGACAGAACTTCACCACATAACACGGCGATGACCAATCGTCATTCCGAAAGATATCTTTTCCTGACCCTATTTGCCGGAAACGGTGGGAGTACGCCTTTTTTGTGACACTTATGCGCATAAGCGTCAC
>JARGYV010125620.1:0-15519 GCA_029532675.1 Ornithodoros moubata | reverse complement strand
ACAACATTGTCAAAGCAACAGAAAGAAGCAATGTTGAAGGACCACAGCCTCTATTTGGCAACCAAGCTGCATCACTTTGGCATCTAAGACTTTTTCTGTGTGTGTCTTATCCTCACTGGGTGGTGCTGAGTGATGTGTTTAATGCATCCATTTGATATCTGTTGCAGGTGGCTGAGAAGCAACTCGACAGCGTGCTCTTAGACCCAACAAGCGTACAAGATTGATATATGCAAACAGCGCCAGAGACAAGGACGCTGTACTCGCAACTCAAAAACATTTTTATCGGCTAGAAGTATATAAAGCCGAGGCCCCTCTCCCTGTCATTCCCAGAGCCAATCACGATTTCTGGACGCCGTCAGGAACCTAATCTCTTCTTCCAGGAGGCTGATAGAAGGAATAAAAGAACTTGTTTCCGTCCTTGTCTCTGGCGCTGTTTCCATGCTATTATCATGCTGTTATCATGCTATACCAACTACCCCAACAAGCGGCTGTCGTACAAGATTCCCAAGCAGCTAGTCCCAAAGGAAGTACCTTGGAGGGTACATCGCACACAAGTTCCGTGGAGAAAAATGCCTCCAACACTTTAGTGGAGTCAAAGTGACTCTCGCTTCATGAAACTTGTCGTGCTGGCCGAGGAACATGCGACAAGTTGCACTGCAGTGGAGACAATCTTTGTTTATGCTCACATCATTGAGGCAACATTACTGGACCAAAGACTGCCTAGTTCAAGGATGCAGTATTCACTAGGTTCAAAAAACAAGTGTTACATTTTTTGCTTAGGTGTCGCTTTTTCTCTCGTGAGAAAAATAATGAGTTCAAGCTCGTAACAGGACGCTCGTGCCCTGCTGCAGAAAGGATTCTGTGCTGCCATCAACAATACGAGCATCGAGCACTCGGTAATGACCATGTATGGGACATAGTTATTGTTTTTGATTCAAATGTAATAGCGTCATGTTCTTTTGAAGTGAAAAAAAAGTCATTTTCGTCCTATTTTTTTACACTCGGTAGTGACTGTTACAACTGTTCATAACTGATCGCACCTTTACTGTCGTCGCTAATCGGCTTCAGATATTGTCCTATACTTCGTGTCGGCCGTGAAAAAAGAAACCTTTGTATAAGTCGCAGTCGCCTAAAATGACTGTTTTCTGTGAAAAAAAAACAACAAAATACAATATATATGTCGCACCTTTGTATAAGTCGCAGTTGCCAAAAATGACAATGTTCTAAACTTTCCACACGGTTTATTGTAGAGTCACGCAAGTCACGTGGTGCAGAGTTACGTGATCCCGTAGAATATATATAAGTCGCACCCTTGTATAAATCGCAGCACTCAAAATTTTTGAAAAAAAATATATATATATATAAAACGCGACTTATACACCGGAAAATACAGTATTAACTCGTATTTTTTAAGAGCCTAAAAGAAGTATGTTGTAAAGCAAGGATTACCCCCCAAATGCCAAATTGGCCAATTTACCTGGTCCTCTCCGACGGCCTCGTCCGAAGACAGCTCGGGAAGATAATAGACCCCTTGACCTCCTCTCTTCTTCATCTGATAAGGATTAAAAGTCCATCAAGGGCTATTCAATGGATGACCACTGTCCAATACTGCAACACCTGAGAAAGTAGGGCCAAAAAGCACATTCTTCTGCCCTTATCCTTATCAATGTTTCCATGAATTAATCTAATCAGTGGAGGTACACCCTCTGTCTAATCATTCTAGCCGTAATCTGTCCAGCCAATATATCAGTTAAAGTTAGGGACATATTTTCTTGTCATATTTCAGCTCCATCGGTTTTTGTTCATGTTCGCAAACATTTCTTTTTTCTCGTCCAAGGTAAATATTCCACTGTGAGTCCAGAGCCGACATTAATGCCCATTTCAGTCTTTATGTACCATTACTGCTAATTACTGAAACAATGTAGCCTTCTCAAGTAGACATTAGTAATGTTTTGTACATTGAAAAACAGTGGCACAAAATATTTGTAAAATTCCTTTCTAACGACACTCAGAGCCATGTGCGAGCCATGTCACATTTTTAAATAACAATTAACAAACATCCTTTCTTATTTAATCATTTAATCAGCGCAATCAGTGATAAAACAATAGTCCGGCCAAAGGACGCGCTGCGGAAAGAACTCCCACGGAAGTCCCTCGTACTGCCACACCCTCTACTTCACCCTTGCTCTCCACCAAGGCCTCACCCTCACCCTGCAAGCGATTACAGCCGTCTCCAGGTTAAGTACTTTACGAAGAATGTACGACAACTGCGCAAGTCCAGCGTTTCAAGACGGAGCGGCCGACTCTACGGGAGACGCCTTGTTCGTATTGGAGTCCGACGGACTGCAATCGTGCGCGAGTTATTTGCACACCCGACGGCAGTCATTCCTACGACTATCTGTACCCGAGGGTCGGGATCCGATGCCCCAAATGCCTCCCAAACCCATTGGTGGGTCTCAAACCCGTCTTGGGACTTTGTGGCCGTGTCCCACTTTCTGCGGGTATCGCACGTCCCGGTGGAAACGCCAGTTTACCCACGTGCATTTGTTCAGTCCGGTTCATTAAATCCTCGCCAAAAAATATATTATTAATTAATGTTAATGTTATTAATTGATGTTAATGTTATTATTTGATGTTAATGTTATTAATTAGTGTTACTGTTATTAATTGATGTTAATGTTATTATTTGATGTTAATGTTATTATTTGATGTTAATGTTATTAATTAGTGTTACTGTTATTAATTAATGTTAATTAAATCCTCGTGCTGGCCCGCACGTACGCAATGCGTTTACAGGCACAGGACGGAAGGTAGCGACGCAAGTCCGCTTCGAAAAGGGTGGGACATTTTGGTCCCGAGCCCATCTTGACCTCGAAAGTGGAATTTGTACCCGCACTTGAGAGGGAACCCATCCCCACGGGAAGCTCCCCGGGTCGGGTTTCAAATCTGTCGACCTTGACCGGACTTTGGAGTATTTTGGCCCAAAACTAACTCTCTAAATATTCTCAGAGCGTATTTTACTTCAACCATGTATTTACGTCACGTGTCACTACATGTAAGCCATGTAATACATGTAAGCCATGTGCAGGTTAACATGAGTCGAGCGCCGGGCGTAACACGCGTGCAGTATTGTCGTCCGGTACAGCGAGGATCCCGATAACTTAGTCCGAAACGAGGCCTCCTATTTTACGAGGCTTTATATATATTATTATTATTATTATATGCAAGAACTGTGGAGGGAGGTCGGACGGACGTGTAAATGTATAAGCAAATATTTGTTATTATATATTATTATTATTATATATTTATTATTATTTACAAGGCTTCCTTTTCAATGTGCAATGGCCGCTCCTCGTTCGTGACTTTTACAAGCATGATGGTGTGGCTGCACGTGGCCGTGTACATAGTGCGACGCGTGCTTTATTAGTTTTACGAGGGTTTTATTAATTTTTTTCCCTAAGCGTGCGATACTGTCTTTCTCTCTGGACTGCACGGGAAGAAGCTTTCACTCCCTCTCACGTTTACCCACCCTCCCACCCCCCGGGAACAGTGGCTCGACCCGAGAACGTGGGAAGTAATTTCATTTTATTTTAATTTCGCAATTTAATCGCCAGGCAACAAAAGCTGGGATCAGCTAACGTACATTCTTCAGAAATCAGAGCACACGAGAGTCAATCAATCGATCAATCACAGCAGGGTCAGGCTTTCCAAACAAGAACCTCCTAAACCTCCACAATGAAGCCAGACTATTAGTTCCAGTTCCATATTAGTATACTATTATATCCATATATACTATTAATCCAGCCATATTAGTTTAAATATATTTTGGCCCAATATCTCGTGTCTTTCTGGTGGACATGATCGACTCTAATCAGATACCGAGAGAGGAGATAAGATAAGACTTACGAAGAGGTATTCCGTGAAGGCCTTTCTGGCCGCGGGCTTGGTGGGGACCCCGGGCCGAGCCCTGGACGCTGCCTGCCGAAGTAACAACACACGTCATTCTCACGCTCTAATGTGCAAAAATTCACACACACACTTCCCAGCATTTGCAAGCAGAAAAAATGTTTCCAGAAGGCAACAAAACTGGAAAATTTTGGACAGAAAACAACTTTAAGTCTCTGCTAAAAAAAGAATTTCGCAATTTTCAAAAAGAATTTCAATTTCACATTCAATGTGCACTTCTACGCTAACACAAATTCCTTTAGTCATTCGGGTATGGAAGTCAGTCCAAAAGTCTCTGCTAAAAAAAGAATTTCAATTTCACATTCAATGTGAACTTCTACATATATATATATATAATATATAATAAATATGTAATAATTAAATATATAATAATAAAATATATAATAAAGCCCCTATTCTCAACGCTACAGTCGCAACTCTATACCCAAAGATCAAAAACACTTTTGTATCGAAAGATGGTGCAGAGTCCCGGGTCGCCAGCCACAAGGGACGGGTAGGTTCCTGACCCTCACCTTGGGAAGGTTCCCGTGGAAGAGCGTGGGTACGGCCCCCGGCCTGAGCCTGGTCCTCTCGCTCGACCGGTCCACCCACTTCTCCTCAAAGTGGTTGATGCACAAGAGGCTGTGGGCCGAGGGTTCCCACCCGGGGTTGCCAATGTTGGAGACCCACGCGGCGTACAACTGCCTCCCTTCGGACGTCTTGCAGGACGGGAACCTACGACAAACACACTTAAAGGCACAAAACCACAATTTAACAACTATTTCACGCTTCTTCAGTGGAATAATCTTTGTGGAATTCACCCAAACACCCCAAAGAGCAGACGACAAAATTCGGCAAGTCTGAGCAGGTTCAGAACCCAACGGGCCAACGGCAGCGCACGACCGACACATTTAAGCCGACGAGGCAAGACGAGAGGACGCGAGGACCACCGAGAAGCCAATGATGTAACGAGAGTGGATGTGAGGAGCACCAAGAGGCCAATGATGTGACGAGAGGGGACGTGAAGAGCACCGAGAAGCCAGGGATGTGACGAGAGGGAACACGAAGACCACCGAGAAGCCAATGTGACAAACAGAGGGGACGCGAGGAGCACTGAGACGCCAATGATGTGACGAGAGGGAACACGAGGAGCACTGAGAAGCCAACGATGTGACAAGAGGGAACACGAAGACCACCGAGAAGCCAATGTTGTGGCAAACAGAGGGGACGCGAGGAGCACCGAGACACCAATGATGTGACGAGAGGGAACGTGAGGACCACCGAGAGGCCAACGATGTGACGAGAGTGGACGCGAGGAGCCGTTGCTCACGATAAACTCAATGTCTGGCAGGTGCTCGGTGTCGTCTGCAGGGTTCGTGTTACTCTCCGCATCCTTTCGAGGTTACGCCACTGCTCGAGCAAAAACTGGGCTCCTTGCGGTTTTAAAAAAGAGTAATGTTCAAATATTAATTTCTGTCTTCCTCCGCGAGTTTTTCCAAAGACAGGCGAGTGTTTTTAGCTCCATCGAGTGAATAATGTTGCAAATACCAGTGTGAATACTCTTTAGTGTGCAATGGAAGCAACGACATCAACGTCTCACCTGTGGAAACTCTTGCCGGAGATTTTGCGTCCGCTGTTCCCGCAGCTCTTTATGCAACAGGTCGGCATCTTCTCCACCGCGGAACGAAAACTAAACTTGTACCGTTGCCCAGAAGAGCGGTGGCCGTGGAGTACCAGGTTCCCGAGACGTCTTCTACTTCATCCCTGGTGCCTAGCGGTAAAAAAAAATAATTTCAGAAAGGGCCATTACTGTCATTTCATTAAGAATTAAGATCAGTCCAGCCCATTTCCAAGACTAAAATGCCAGATACGTGTAGCGAAACAAACTACTGTGGTTGAACTTGAAATCTTTTTTTCCACAGACGACAACCAACGGAGTGTGAGGTTCCAAACATACTGTCGTCTGCTTGAGAGTACACATCTGTAACAACAAACATTGTGTCGTCTGCTTGGGATAACACACTTCTAACAGGACACACAACATGAAAAGAAGATGACAACACAGATCCTCAGGGACAGCAGCCACATCCTTTTCCTTTCATGTAACTTTTGGACATGAAAGGAAACATGCATGGACATGGACATTAGGAAGATGAAAAGCGTCTGCAATGCCACAAAGCACATCTTGCAGACGCCACGAAAACTCAATTTGCTCAAATATGCTACCCATACAAAGAGCAATGTCAATACAAAATGAATGATCTTCGTCAGCCCATATTTCAACGTGAAGTGACAATACTAGTGACTTTACCAACAGCAGACGACATAACAGACAAGAAAGTGTTGGTTTCTGCAAACAAAACGACGTCTTCTGTTGCGTGAGATGCAGACGACATTCAAAACTGTATCGGAAGGCTGTTGCGGCATAAAACAACAATGTCAATCCATTCATGCCAATTATAGCAGACGTTTCTGCTAAAAGGAAATGTATTATAAGGAGCACAGTGTGCCAGGCAAGTAGAAATTTCACTCGTTTAAGCTGTCGTCTGCTAACAAGATTACGTATTTTTGTACACGCTGCGAAAATTGGTGCATCATTCCAAATTCAACTTGAAAAATTGCAAAGAGTGTTTGAGAACATAATTTGTTTCAGTTTTCGGAATCTATATGGGAGAAAGAAACACAGAGAAAGGTATCAGCTCAGCAGAAAAGTGTTAACGCACTTTCTCCAGCTCTACCTGGCATGCGTACAAAGTGTGTATATTTTCGAAACATATACCTCATTTTATATACGACCTCGTGCTCGGAATTGAAGCAAAATTTACTTTCCACAGTAGCTCCGCGGCGCAATTAAAGAAGGACGAACTACAGAGTTTCCCACCGAACGAACTTCTGCGTACTTTCTCGAATAGGGCGCTGACATAATAACACGACGATGACGATGACGATGACCCATACATAGGCGAACGTTCCATAGTATGGTATTTCAAATATCGTCGGTTCGCTACGCTACAGAGTCATCACAAAGGTAATTTCTATTTAATACGTGGAAGATTTTTTCGTTTAATACTAAAGATGCATGCGCAAAAAGGCTAACGGAAATTAACATTATCCTCTACGTGCTTAACTTTCGGAAGCGAGTGTACAATTACTGGCCTTCAATGTTTTCATTAAACTTGCATTGTCTCATTTCTCACGTAAGAAATTGTTCCTCAACGTTCATTTTCCGGCAAGTACTTCGACATTATTCTGGAACGGACTCTGGTAGGGAGAGACGGTGAGCCGGGGATGTCACGTCTTATGGGTATTTCTGGGACACTTTTTGAGGGTATTACATTACTGCCAAGTTTTCCAAGCGGCCAGGGTCGATACCGGGAAGTTGCTTGGTAACTAGGGAGAAAAAGTGAAGCTTCATCCGAGTTTTCATCTCCACGTACGACGAGCCTGATTGTCATGGGACGGTTCGACCACCGGGAACCTCATGACATTGTGGCCGATAGAAGAATATGCACGTCTTTAGCCATCTCTTGCAAGCGACGCAGATATTGCGTTGTGACAATGTCAACGAAGCTTGCTTTTATTTTACACTCGCACAGTAGAACAAGTAGAGCTACAACACTACCTTTTGCGTGCCAAAGCTTCACGTCCTTAATCACGGTAGCCGCCATGTTTAGGCGGTACAACTCTTTAGGAGGGTACGGATTCTAAGCCAACAGACGCCATATTTGTGCCATTTTTTAAATTTTTAACGTTTTTGTGACATATCGTAACAGGTTATTATAGTTTTATACTTCATGTTACTCTTTCACGCCTGGTATTGTGAGAATTTTTCCAAGTTTTTGGAAGTGAATGTGCAGCGCAGCCATTAACCTGCATTAACCGCGCTCTCCTCAGCTGTCTTGGTTCGTCTGTCGTTCGTGCGTTTTAGTTTAGAAACGTTTAGTTTTAACTTTCTCACTGTACGCATTCTATGTTGTAAAGTACACTATTTAAGGCATTACAGAGCAAAATTTACACCGTTTGCCGAAATTCTTTTTGCGCAGAAAGATTTTAGAGCCGTAAGCGTCATGGCCATCGCGAAATGTCTGCGCTCTGTACAAATTCTGAAGGTTTTGCATGTGAGCCGTGGAGACAGAAATTATTACAATCTTATAATTACTGCGTCGTTGCATGTCAATAATGTATCAGATAAGAGTGTCTAAGATGTACCCAGTATCATCGGAACAGAAGACATGGACACACTTAGCGGTGCTTGCGACTATTTAGCGACAAAATTAACTAAAACGAGGAGTTGTCCGTGTGTCGTCTGATAAAGCCAGACGGCGTGTGTTTCTCTAAGAAAGATTCCGTTTAAACGAAATGCCGTTTGTGAGCAGCAACTTTTATAACGTCATTTTTCTTTTCTTTGCAGGACTGTTGAAGTCGTCTTAGCATAATCCCTTGTACCACCATGGCATGAATTACGGAGAAGAAAATTGTCAACGAGACTAGAAGAGATGTAGAGTTTAGGCAAGGAAGTAAAACAGTGTCTGTGGCGTTTGTAATCGACGCACGCTTTCCAGTGCATAATAGCCTTTTATTTATCTATTTATCATAAGCTTTGAATGAGTATCTTTTCAGTGTGTTATATGAGTGAGTGAGCAGCTCCTGGCTGTGTAGATAGAGGTATGATAATGTGAGTTGACGCAGGCAGCTTCCCGTCTGCGTCGTCGTGGTGTCCGGAGCGTCGTCCGGCCAAGAGCGGCAGACGACACCGTTGTCGTTTCTGCGACTACTCGAGCGACAAGACGACGAACGTGCAGTCGCACGAGAGAGTCCATACGGGCGAGAAGCCTTTCGTCTGCCACCTCTGCTCCTGGAGGTTCGCTCTCAAGGGAAACCTGCACAAGCACCTCAAAGCCGTCCACTGCAAGGGACTCCTCGCCACTTACTGCTAGGGCTCGGACCTCGTGCGGCGGACGTCACCAGTTCACGGAACGCTGGGAACTTAGACGTTGATTCATAGCAGACGAACTCGTTGGACGTTGGGTGTCGTCTGCTTGTGGGAGTGATGGCATTAAAGTGCAATGGACCTTTATCGCTCGCCCGTCTGCTTGTTTGATCAATCGAGTGACGGAGTAGGACATTGGACTTTTGGGCGGGGGCATCGTGACCAGACGACGTTCAATCGTGTCGCAAAATGGTGGACTGTGATGTTGCCGAGGTGACGACGTGTGTGAGATAAAGTGCGATCGTTGCTTCCGCTAATTACCCCGGCAAAGGACGGGGCACGACAACGTCGTCTGCCTCGGGAAGGGCGGTGGACGTCTGCTCCGAGGAGTTCTCCCGGAGTGCTGGAAGGTGGTCCGCAGAGGGAAGACTCCAAGGACACGCCTTCAACAAATTACAGGGAAATGAATTCCTCCCAAACTGCAGTCCCATGATTTAACACATTTCCCACAGGGTAAGTCAATCACTTATCAAAATAAGCAATCAATTAATATTATTTTGTTCAATCTTATCGTTGCTCCTTGCATTCCACGGTGATATCAAATGGGACGACTCGGGCTTTGATGTAATCATGACCATTAACCGAGACAAAATTCCCATACCCAGTGCATTGTGCGTTGAGCGCAGATGTTTTTACGCTTCCCATTGTGTCCTTTAAAAACACGTTCCCAAAAATGGCCGTCAAAAGCACTTTCGGAGACCGCGCCAAAGGATGCTGGCCACGTTTTTTAAAATCTTTATTTCTACCTCCTGTACCTGTATTTGTCCTGTACCTGTATTTCTTTCTATGTTTATGACTTTTGTATTTGACTTTGAACGTGCAGGGATCGTGGACAGACTTCCACTCGTGGCCGGCCGCATCCGTTTATTCCACGTTGTAGCCGATAACTCTTCCTCCCCGGTCCGTGCGGACCCCGGACTCTCGGACTAGAGCCGTCCCGGAGAGGGAGAGGGCCTCCGGCGGGTCCTCGTGCTCTCAAAGTTCCCGGGACGGAAGGTCCCACCAGGCGTTTTTTAGGACGACGGGTGCGGCTCGGTGAGAAACGTCACGGTTGCCGTCGTTCTGACCCGGGTCTGCGTCCCAGCTGGGTTTCTTTAATTTTACATTTTTTAATTTTAATTTTACATTTTCACGAGACCTAAAAGCGCTAAAAACAGGGACGAAAAAACACACAGGCAGACACCACAAAGGCGCCTGTCCAAATTTTTTCGTCCCTGTTTTTAGCGCTTTTAAGTCTCACGAATTTGTACCAACAGGCCCAGCGAGACGTGGTAAATGTCTACATTTCGCTCATCATGTGCACATGAAGTGTCGACGCGATTTGGCATCAGATTTTCTTCCGTCTGCGGCAACAGCCATTGTTAAAAAAAGACCAAAAATACAACTAAGAAAAGAAAAAAGGTGTCAAAATGAGTTGTACTCGAGCAACGTCCTTCTTGGGCCTCTGGAAACAAGGTCGTGCCCAAGGTCACTGCTGCACACCCCTCGTCTGCGACCTCTAATACTTTCTTGGAGCCAAAACCCCCTTTAAAAAGTGGTCAAGTTGAGGTGGTGGTACACCCCCCTCCCTCTGGTGGGTCCTCGATGGTGGGTCAACCCCCTGCAACACACCGAGGCTCCTCTACGTGCCTAAAACAAACAAAAGAACCCAAAAGCGGGAAAATAATTTTGTCCGTGGACCATCACGAGGCGCCCGCGGTGTGAGGGGACGTGACGAGCCCCCGTTCATCCGCATCCATCGTCTCGTCTCACTCGATAAACTTTCGGACTAACGGTGTGGAAGCGTTGGAGTTTTGGGATTAAAAGTCCAAACGGTGACCCTAATGGGATCGTCCCCTCGTCAGGAGTGTCAAATTTCACTGGGTCGCCCTGGGTACGTCAAATGGGAACAACTTTTCTAACCAAACGTGTCCTTTGGCTCGCAACGGGCGCAGACGACGTCGGCACGAATGGCAAAAGTTTCTCTCTGGTCCGACGGACTGTCCCAGCAGAAAGCTCTAATTTGACCCCGGGAACTTTGAGGAATAAATGAATAAAAGTGCCATTTTTCTGCCAAATCCCAGCAGACATGGAGGACCCGGTTTCCCTCGGGACACGTCCCACGCATGTGCAAAACATTGAACATGTCGCCCAAGGTCACAAAGCCATGGACACAATGCACACAGATACTAATCCTTGCATAACTCACTGATAAGACACAGATAGCACTCGAGATATGCCAGCATGGAAAGCTTCTCATGTTGCACATGAAAGCGATTCTGTCCAACACTTTACTTTGTTTAGTTTGTTTTAGTTTTGTTAGTCTCTTTAGTTTTAATCCCGATTCTGATTAGTTTCTGCTTTTTCGGAAGTGTTTCAAACTGCGCACGTAACGCACCCATTTCACATTAAACGCACATAAGCGAGTAATGCTTTCACATTGTGGCCGTTTACTGGGAAGGGCCAAATTCTGTTCTTGTGTCAAGTGAGTCTCAATTCAGTAAATATCTTTTTACACTCATTGAGAGAGAGAGGGGGAAAACGACGGCCAATCGTGGCCAATTAACTCTGGCCACCAATGAATTAATTAATTGACACGTAGCGTTTGTTGAAGAAGCCCCAACCCGGTCCGGGTAAAAGGTTCCCGAACAGTCCCGTGTAAATGAGCTGAAATGGGAAAACCCATTCAATTGTTGCGGTGAAAGCGCAACCAAATAGGGTTAAAAATGTCCCACACGTGTGAGACCCCCTTTGACTGGGCATCCTTTGGGATTTGGGACTTCTTAACTAAGTGTTCTCCTTCCCGGGACGGACCTCGACCCGGTTAACTCTCTCGGCAAAAAGTGCACCTGGAGGAAACGGTGGCTGCACCAAAGCCACCCGTAATGCAAAAATAGACACTTCTACGCGGCAAGAAAATACGACATCAATGGCACGGCGTAATTATTCCATAAAACTATTCTTAAACGGACAGGATTCCACTGGACTCAACTCCATTTCCTCTAGATTTTTCTTCTCAGTTTTATCGACAAAGCGACGGCTTCGTCAACACGTTCTCCCGAAACGCAAGAAAGCACCTCTAAGCTCGTACGACACCCGCCAAGAACCAAACGACACCAACTGCTTCTCGTCCACCCTGCTGCGTGTATTTTTCACACCATCACGTTAGTATCCTTCTCGAAGGACCACATCCTAAGAATTCCTCCCTCCAGAGCGACAGGACACGGACACGGCAACAGTTCTTTCCTCCCGGTAATTGCGTTAAAATGTCGGCTCGAGTGTGGGATGGAGGGTCCTGAGGTGGACGTCCAGGTTTGCCTTGCGGGTGAAGCCCTTGTGGCAGAGGAGGCAGACGTAGGGGCGTTCGCCCGTGTGTTTCCGTTCGTGCGCCCTCACGTTGGTCGTGTAGTTGCTCGAGTAGCTGCAGAAGCGGCACCCGTGACGCCCACGGCCCACGTCTTGCGCTGCGAAAAATACACCTCCATCTAACTACAAACGCCAAGTTACTAACAACACGGGTGTTACAACACAGTCCATAAACTAGCAAACTCAAGGTTCCAAAATAACAGCTTCTACGTCGATGTCTTCATTTCTTTGACAAGCTGCTTGGGGCTGTCGTCTGCAATGCAAGCAGACGAGGGACTGGAGAGGGTCACGCATGTTTGCGTCGTCAATCAACCTGACGTTGAAAAGAAAGACGAAATCGTGTAGAGTATTTGAGAAGAAGAATCGTTGTAATGTCGAGTAATGAACAACTGAAACCGAACCATTCATGTGTCCTACATAGTAATGGGCAAGCAGAAGAGTACCGGAGTTTCCCCCGAGGGTGACAGTGGTTAATTTCCCCTGGAGCAAACAGACGGCCACAGCTTACCTTTAGAGCGCACAGCGATCAACACTGGCTTTAGAAAGAAATTTCACCTGTTTGTACGGCCATGGAACAAGTAAATGTTGCTGCAGTGGTTCAGGGGAAACGAAAGCCTTTTACCTCCCGCGCTTCTGGTAGCGTCTCGATAGCTTCTTCTTCTTCCTACACCGCTCTGGCCATAGCTTCGTGGCGATGACGATGGCACTTGCCTGGGCACTTGGAGACGCTGCTCAATGCACAGAAACGACTGGACTTGGGAAAAAGGACTTCGTACACGACTTAAGAAAGTAAAAATGAAACAAAAAGAACCACTACATGCTAGGAATAAACCAAGTAAAAACGAAAACTCCTTGAGAACAGCGAAAGAACGCGACCGAAGCAGACATCGTTAGAAGAACGCGTCAATTTCGGTTTTCAACTCCACTGAAGTGAGGAGCATCCAAGCATTACTCTCTGTGCGGAGGAACTATCCCGGTGTTTACGTACTGCTGGCGAGAAATTAATTTCCAGGAGGAATTCACGCAACGGCGACTTTCCCACAACGCTAAAAAGGGCTTTAATAAGTCTTGCTCAAGCATCCAGACATGCCCAAAGACAAACTCATGGCTGACCAAGTTCATGGTCTCTCACGGAACACACGGAATGAACTGTTTGTGTGGGCGGATAGGACTGACGCGGATGGAACCACAGATTGCGCGCAAATGTCACAAAAAAGAAAAGAACAGTTCATTTGGCATGCATTTCTCAACTGACCATGATCCACGAAAATGAGGTCCATTACACCAAGATCAATGTGTGGCTGCTTCGCCACTCCAGTAGACATTGCACACAGTTGACGAGGTTTGTGCTCAGCAAATGATCTTTTCCTTTTTTTTCAGCGCTAGCGAGGTTTACAGCGCAACGACAGTGGCTTCTGAGGGCCCAGATTCCGCTGACACAACGAAGACGAGTGTTGGGAAAGGTGCCGTCAGGGAAGAAGAAGAATTTGTTGTAGAGGAAGCGGGTGCCGTCTGCCTGCCTACTTTTTGCCGGCATGGTGCACCCCCACAGGGTAGGATAATTTACACCACCTGCATGGGATCTTTTGACGGAAATCTCCGACACACGGTGCCAGTAACAATGTTTACCTCCCCCACATTGCTACCGTCCTCGACCGGGATCGAACCCGCGATCTTGAGCGCACAAGCCAGGCACGTTACCTCTGCGCTGCCGAGGGCGGCATGCCGTCGGGGCCTCATAGAAGGAGCTTTCCCACAGCAGTCCCACGATAGCATGTTCTCGTGAAAAAGACACAAAGAAAGTTAATGGAATAATAAACGTAGAAAACAACTGATAGTGATCGTGTGTCCTGCAACAGACGTAGCAGAAGACAAGGTGACCGTGGCTAATGGCCAGAGCGGTGCAGGACGAAGAAGAAGAAGGTCGTCCGTTGTCAGTTCACTCGTAACTTAACTGCAGGTCCATCACTAATGCCGATGACGAGGCTCTACTTTTATGACTATTATTCATTGGCTTCGGTATCGTCTACAGACTGACGGTGTGGCCGCCTGACGGGCGCTGCTGAACCACAGATACATGCCATTGGGACGTCGCCGATTTCCAATAGTTACAGTGGCGATGAAATGCAAGAAACGCTAGGGCCTAGATAAGATTCCTTCGTCTAGGCCATCTTTTAACGTGTAAACTATTTCTCAAGTAGCCCCCCCCCTTTGTTTATTTTTTCAACGTAGGCCTCAAAAGAAGCGTTTATCTTGGAAAGCCCCGTCGATGAGTGGTTTTACTTTTTACTCGGCTGGGGCCAAAAGGGGAAATAGACATATTTCACCCTGAAACGAGCATTGGTTGAAGGCTTCCAATCGGTCAGCTTCAGTCCTTTGCTGCTCCCAACGGGATGGCTAAGAAGATTATAGGATTATAGGAATAGGATTATAGGATTATAGGAATATAGGCTAAGAAGAGTATAGGATAAGAGTATGGGATTCATTCAGAATCTGGAGGCGGACCAAACTCTCGAACGAATGAAATTTCATCGGGTCCATTTCCAGCAAAGGCTATTCTCGCCATGCAGCAACGCCGGTTGCCATAGCAACAAGAGCGGGGACGTCACTGAGTTCCATTGGAAAAGTGACACTGTTATTCTTGGACGCAGTTTCTCCTAATCGAGACAAAGCTTTTCAATTCAACGCCACTTTTATTTGACTCAAGCTTGCTTCGCTAATTTCTCCCCAAAACTTGCATCGCTCAGACCATAATTCTGAAGAACCCTTTCTTTTAAAACCAAATTTCATGTTGCGCAAAAACAATCAGTCTCGGAACATGCCCCGACCTTGCTACCAGAATACGTGGAATGCCTTGAATCCCATCAAGCCTGTTGTCCCCAAAGCACTGTCCACATTTTCTTCTACTATGTAGTCCAACAGTTGATACTTTCAACAGTTCACTCTTTCAGACGCAATCTCAAAGATGTGTCTCGCGATCCATGTGCATCGTGGTGATAACCAATGTTTGCTGTGTTTTGGACATGTTTGAACAATATGTTTGAACAACGTTAGCTGTGATTCGGAACAATAGAACAGGATACTAGCTTCTCGGTTCAATGTTGTGCCTAGTTCTTCAATCTTGTGTTCTATTTTTATGCTTTTTTTTTTTTGTCTCGCAAGACTGCGTATCTTACCATGTGTATATTACCATACTTGATGTGCCATATCATGGACTGCATAACAGGCCTGGCCTAGCA
>JARGYV010125601.1:0-15583 GCA_029532675.1 Ornithodoros moubata | reverse complement strand
AACACGGTGTCCAAGATGTAACTTTCCAAATGAGAGGATGGATGCGAGGGTGAAGGGGATTCCGTGACGGCGGCAGGAAGATTCAAGAACAGTGGTCGTTCGTTTTGCTTCGAAATGAAACGTGATCACCCGACTCATTTTCGTCTGATACCCGTGAGGAAGCCTATGTTGCGTTTCCCGTTGCACGAACACCTCGGCCCATAACCCCGAGCTTATACGAGTGTTTCATCCACCCGACGAGACGAAGCGAAAGTGCGAAACAGTGCTCGCCTGAGGACATCCCAGTGTAACGAAAGAGTTCTTTTTTCCTGAAGTTGCATATTTGGACAAAGACATTCTGCGGATGTGACTTGGATCCTCCAAAAGAGAACAAAAAAGAAGAAAAGGGACTGAGAGTTAGCGTCGTTGTCTTTCGGGAAGAAAGAGAGACTTCAGCAAAACAAGTAAGTGTACAACAATGTAAACACAGCTGTACCAAAGAAGCAGTAATTAGGATGAAATGTAATTGAGAGGGTATAGCAACACAACTACAAACAGGCTTGCAATTACGTAGTGGAGTGCTCGACCATAACAGAGGGATCCTACCGATACAATTCACGCCCTATACAGAAGGACGGAGATCCTGTACGGATTACTCGGACAGTGTACTCAGATTCATATCGCCTGTTTTTGCGTCTAGGTAGCCTCAAACGCAACTAGTGAATACAAAATAGGCGGTGAACCTCATACAACGCTACAAAGGGAAAACCCAGAAGACCGTATCGCACTCATCACACGACGACTAGAGCTGCGTTTTATTAACTGCGACAGTACGTAGCGGCACTATTGGAGCATCCGGCACAACCTTCACAGAGAATAAGGTTGTGTGGAATGCGAATTCCTCGCCACCGGTGTCACCGACATCACTCCTCACGAACGGAACACTAGCTACTCACGATTTCGTAGTCCGACATATTTCATAACCTCCCGACAACTTTCTCTTGACCTCCGTAGCAGACAGCTCTGGAGCTGGCGCGTCCCCATTGGCTGCAGTCCTCATGACATGTGTCCGGAACACCCTGAATATCCGGCGTCTGCTTTAGATGTGTATTTGACGATATTTCACAAAAACTACTGAAGCAATCGTCATAGGAATTTCAGCGTGCTTATCAGTGACCAATAAGGAATCAAAAACCGCCTTAGTTCCGCAACCTACCGGGGACACTGCGCTGTCCCTTTAACGTGTTGAAGCTTATTTTTCATTTATTAACCAGGAGTGGCTGGCAACTGTTCTAGTAAATATATCTTAATTTGTATTTACTTTGAGTGAATTCTGCCACGTGTCATGCCGGATAACAAGGAGAGCACAGGGGCAGGCGAGCTGGTGGATGAAATCCACGGCGTAAAAAGCCTTAGCTTGGGCAACGAAAAGGACGATACACAGACGTAAAGTTTAAAAGTAAGCAGCAAGGTAATTAGTACGTAGGCGTGAAAGTAAAATCAGCTATGGTATTGTATGACGACGCCATACGCTTTCGTGGGCAAGAAAGTCATCTAGCGACCGCGACGGTATCGTCTCCGGACCCCTAACCATAAACATCTCGAAGATTATCACGCCCCGGATAACAAAGACGAGAACTACAGTTTTCAATGCCCCTGCAAGAGGAGCAGCAGCTGCTGTGGAACTGGCCGCAGTCAAACAGGAAAGGGTGTCTTTTTCTTTGACTCGTCGTCTTTTTGCGGCAGAGCGCTGCGTAAATAAACGTGAGGCAAAAGCCGCGGCTGCGTCCTCTGCTGGTGGTCGACCTGGCGGAATTCGTCACCGTCCGTATAGTAGCGATGCGCCTTTTTTGGCGATTGTGTCCAAAGTTGTAAGGGAACAAAAGGAGATCGTTCTTCATCGGCCAGTGTGCGATGCACAAAAGGCCTCAATCTGTTGGCACTCTTCATTATGAAAAATGGACCGAGAGAAGCTACAAATAGCATCATCTATCAGCTGAGCCATTGTGCTCGGCCGTCACTTGCCGGGGAACGTCGTCTTTCTTGCGTCGAGGGGAGCGTTGTAAATAACACGGAGCTGCCTCCTTTTCGACAGCGCTCCTCTGTCTTTGTCACCAGTGCTCCCCCGGATGGATTATTTTCTCTGCAGGCTGCTGGGACTGCCTGCCTTCCACGTAATGAATAATGGGTCGCCCAGTAATGGCATTCATAATAACTGCAGGCATTTGACCCTGAAGCCCAGATCATTAGTTAGGCGTAATAACGCGCTCGGGAAGATGTCTTCTTTAAAGGGTCACCGATGGGCGGTTGGCCAACTGTCAGCCTGAAAAATGGTGTTCGCCTCACAGCCCTAATGAATAAACAGCAGCGGCCAACAAATGCGTGCTGTAATTAAATCATCCCTACCTTGCACCGTCGCACGACCAACTATCAATCCTCTCGCGAATAATAACCCCACCGGTAAGGGGCATTCATCATCGCTGCAAAATTGCGTCCGCCCGGGCAAGAGACGCCGTTTTCGCCTTGCCGTGTGAACGGCACAAACAAGGGCTCCATGGAATCGATGCACGTCACGTCGCGACATTTGACACTCATGCGAGCGCTGTTTTACGTGACTGACGTCGTCTAATATTGGATGTCACACGGGGCTCTCGAAAAACGCTCGCTCAGCTCCCGCAGAGTCGCTCCCCCAAGAGCAACGAAAGCCGATGCTCAACGTACGGCGAAGTCACGCACGAATCGCTCTTGTCTACACCAAGTGGGTTACTTTCAGCCTCTTTGGGAGCCCTAGAAACGTCTGCAATCAAGACAAGTTGTATTTTCCAGTGCTTCAAGCAACTAACGCCGAGTATGTCTGTAAAAGCAACATGTCCCTCTTTTGACACCTAGGACTAGCTTCACTAGGTGTATAAGGCCCTGTATGGAGCCGTACCCACATTTTCTTGGACCATCCGGATGAAAGGCAAGTATAGCTGGGCTGAGACCCCGCCCATTACCACTTTGCAGCGGCAGAAACAAACTAAGAAACACTCGGTTGTGTTACCGCGCATCCCACTTTACAACTTGTGGCCCGCAGGTGGTAGTGGTGGTACATGCCATAGTCGGCCCTGCTATGTCGCCTGTCTTGGCGCAGCACTTGGCTCATGGCTGGCAGCGCGAGCAGCGAAGGGAATAACGTCAAAACAATCAATAAATAGATGACGAAAAGGAAGCAGGACATACATCAGTGCTGTTATGAACCCGAAATAGGGCCAGCGACGAGAGATGAAACTGTATACAGAGGGACCTGGGCCTGTGTACTGTTTCGGGGGAACTTACGCCGATGCCATTTCAGACTATACTGAAGGCACTCCTTCGTGCCAAACACAGAATGACAAATGAGCGGAACGACACTTCCAAGGTTATATTACCAGCAGTTCTTGCGCTCACGTGACACTGACCAAATCTTCTTTGCTCCGATACCGCCATAGAGGCAAAAAAAGAAGTGACCTGGAAGACCCAGAGTGCGCATGTATGGATACAAACTGCATATGCAAAAGGGTACACGAATGCTCGATGTGTTGCAGAGCATCTTGTTCCAATTCAGAGATGCTCATTCTGATTCCTCTTTTAATACTGTAGGACACTTCTGCCGATGGCGGGGGAGGGGCCTTGCTGAAAGGAAATACAATGGCGCGGTTGTTAGAGCCCAGCGTCTTGTCGCCGCTCTGTCGGGTACCACATGACCAAGCATTGTTCGCTGTTCTTGTCTGGTCCATTTTCCCGCTGGGAAACCGCATGTCTTGTATCCTACGGCATAGGTACACCCGCATTTTAGTGACTGTGTAGAACCTTTCTCGTGTGGCTGTTGCATTTCAAGTGGCGGTCATTATTGGACGTAAGACCAGCCACAATACAAAATGCGGTCGAATGTTTGCCCCTCTTCGTTATGCGACCATACGGGTTTCGGTGAATACAGGGCTGGTTTATCCCCCTAGTTGTGGATGCATTTATAATTTGTTTCGGATTAGGCAACGTCTGTGAGAGCAAGACTCACGAATTGGCATAACTCCATCTTAGCTGGATGACTGGCTCCTTTCCTCGCCTTATCATGCCGACTGTGCTGCCAACCTAAAAGTCGCTTGTGGATGCTCGAGGCAAAATAGAACTCGTTCTTTCCTCGAGAGGCGAGTTACAGTCCGACGATCTTTCTTCGTGGGAAACGAGAGAGGCTACATTAGAGAGCTGTAAATCTTTCCCTGACATCGTTTAGTCTCCATATACCGGTGTCTGAGAACATTATTGCCACTTCTTTTACCGCGATCTCTTCGGAGCGAGAATCTTGACGTTGCTCGTCGCAGAACAGCGCTTCATGTACTTCGCCCTGGCCCTTAGCAAAGGAACTGCAGTTGCGCGGCTTGGAACATCGTCTCGTGAAACCGCAGTTTTCTTTCTTTTTTCATTAGGGAGGCAAGTGTTTTGGAGGTGCCTCTGAGGGTACCAAAGCGGGAGGTGTAGAAGGGTGCTAGAAAACCCTATGTGCAACTCCATGCTCGGTCACAGCTTTCGCCACTTTATAATTGTCGCATCACCAGCCACTAGGCCACAATTCGAAGACCGGCCGCAGCAAGCCACCCCCACCATGTTCACCCACAAGAGTAAAAATAGTGTCCAAAGCAAGCAAGACGTTGAACATACTGGCAACAGTGGCCGCTGAGGAAAGGACGAGCGCAACACATCGTTCATCATCACTGATGGCTGCACGGCAGAGAGCGGCCGGGGCGAGTCATGCTTGCACGTCGAGCCAGCCCAGTGCCGTCGTGAAGAGAAGGTGACGCCGCGTAAGATGATGATGTACAGAAGGGTCGCACGAGACGAGCGCATCAATCACGGGCCCGAATAACAGGGAGTCTACCTGGCAATTATTGGGCTCACCGTCATCCAGCACGCAACCGTCCTTCCTTCCTTCGTGATTTATGCGCCCCTTTCTTTAATTGCGGCCGCCCGAAGATGCTTAATGATAGCGGCAATTGATGCAGCTGACTTATGATAGAGAAAAAGACCCGCTATACGCGTTGCGGGCGTGTCATTGTCATAAATAATAGGCTCCGCCGGCCATTAATCTTTTCTGCGCCATCTTAGAAGCATGTACTTGTATTATCTAATGAATGCTTCTCTTTCAACTCATATTTGGGTCATATCTCTTGCCGATATCGCCAATGCCTCCCAACGTGTTTCGCGAAGGATTGTTCTGCGCCACACCTCCGATCCGCTCACGGCTATGAAAGCATAAATCATGAGTGAGAAGGGTTCCAAGAAGCAAACCAGCCAGGCTCTAAATGCCGGAAAGATGTACTTATTTAGTCATTAATTTCATTATGCCTCCAAGGATCAGCAAGTACTTTTGCATATAGGGATCGGCTATAAAGCCCACCAATGTGATAAAAGGTAACAACCTTTGATCACATTGCTGGCATGCAAAAGTCTCTCCTGCGCCGCCAGAGTAGTTCAATACCCGTTTGATATCCTGCCAACGTTTCGGTGTGGCCTCTCGTAGACACAAGCAATGCGTGAACACAGCCTCGTGCAATATGAAATCGCCATGTTTACCCGAAAGACTCAAAACAACAAGAATGCCGAGCTTTTCACTGTTGAGTCTGTCTTTTGATTCGATGCTGGTGGCCCGGACCTGTGGCAATGCAACCGTATTGAGGCGAGCCTCGGACACACTGTCTCGTGCTTCCTCTACTTGTCTTATTCCATATAGCTTCCGTCACCATGGGAATCGGGTTCAGGACAATGGAAATTTCACACAATTTATTTTCTCCCCCTTCCCTCGTACCAGGTCTCCAGCGAAATGCCCTCGACTGGATGCTCCGGAAGCGGCGTCCGTTACCGCTCAACTTTCTTTTCGGCAGGGATCCAGAGGGCACTGGTCAAGATATTGGCGGTCTGTCGACACTTTGCATACGCTCATTATTTATGCAAAGACTGTCACTTTTAGAATTTATGTCGGATGGGGCTCAGAAAAAAATTCGCAATACGCGACCGCCAGGAAATGCCGTCCGAGGAACTGCAGCGGTTTTAGTGATTTTTCTGATTTACTAATGGCTTTCGGTTTCCATTTTGTGTGCGTGGCGAGAGCGCAAAAAGTCGCTCTTTAGCTCCTCGATCCAGGTATGAATTTCGTGTTTATCCGCTTCATTAAAAGGAGGAGGTGTTGGCAGATAAAGAGCAACGTACGCGGCTGTATCAGAAAGGAAAAGAACGAGAAGGAACAGTTCTTTTCAGCTGCTCTTTACCTGTAATCACCTTCCTTGAAACGGATAAACACAAAATTCTTAGCTGGGTCGAGGAGCGACAGATAAGCCCTCTGCAATCTGACGCGTGAGAAAAATGCAAACAGAAACAATTAATTACAAATATCTTCCTGCAATCGCATTATCTGAAAGTTCTCTACGGTATCTTTATGCTTTTCTTTTCCTGAGTCCTTATCTAATTAATGAGCGCATGAAAATGAGAGGGGAAAATCAAGTGTCTAAGCCAGTGTCCCATTGATGCCTACCAAAAGGAAAGTTCTATGCCATTTCCCAATTACTCAGCAGGAGGAGTACGTATCGGCGGCAACGCGGTATAACCATGTGTTATGTTCTGTATTCTGTGGCTATCAGTGTATTAGCGAACATGCGCTCTAGGACCTTGAGCTAATGGACAACAGTTGTGGTGAATTTATTCTTCTTAATCACGAAAGCTGCCCTGATGGAGCACATGAGACGGACCGCTTTCGAATGTTTCTTGTTGTTACGATGAAGCGTAGCCCAAGGTGAGCCTCCAGGGCTGACCGTTAATCCGTACCTGGGCGAAAAGAGACATAAATCTCGATCGGCTTTCCCCTCTGGAGACAGATTGAAAACGAGCGCAGGGCGAAAAGACAAGCATTTGCACTTTTCACCGTTGCACAACGGCACCTCCTGAGGAGCGACCCTGATGATGGCAGCGATACAAATGACGCCCGCGGGAGTGAGGCTGAGAGGCCGGCGGCCATAATAGCCATTGGCTGCTTATTTTAACACGGCTGTCACGATAGCTAGCGATCAAAAAACCAAGGAAAAGACGAGAGGCGAATGCGAGGACGCTTCAAGTGTGTATATCGCTCATCTTGCTCGGGAACTGTAATCCGTCAATGTCAGTTAAAATTACAGCCGGGTAGCAGCTGTAATGAAGATGGATGGCGTCCCGATGGCTTTTCGCCACGGACAACGACCGTTTAAAGTTGGGCCCGGAAAACTTTCCGAGGAACCGCACTCCGAAAATTTCCGTCTTCTTCCTGAAGGATGAAAGAGAGGAAACTAAGAAAGTCGGACGCCACAAAAAATCTGTGGCGCCATCAGTTAATAATACGTCTTCGCGGAGACAATAAATAAGTGACCGGCCGGCGAGCGCGTCAAGCATATTTTATGGCGACGTCCGACGACGAAAGCGTCCCAAATAAATCGCTCGAAGAATAGCCGGATCGATGAATATTCATCAGCTCTCCCGCTCCATGAATATTTTCGCTGAATGTGGCAGCTTCCGGTATATCTGGCCAAAAGATTGCTCCGATGGCGGATGCTTAGCCCCAGAACTTCCATTCCGTACGTGGATCAGGCAGTCCTTTCAGACTTAGCCACATGCCGTAGCCAAACTTTATATATATTGTAAAGAAGGGGGTGGTTCATTAGGACAGCTGTTGGCTAGGTCGAATTATCAGCAGCTCTGATCGTGGCTCGCGCGAGAACTGCAGGAACTGCTGCTGATGATCAGGGTGAGGATGACTCAATTCTGCCTCACAATATATATGAACGTTGCGGAATATATTATTGCAGTAATACCTCGTACGATCACTTCGTCTTCCGTAAGCTGTTGTCTTCTCATCACGTCTTGATGATGCACTGAACATGTGCTCTTCGCAAAGTGAAAACTGGGTGTACGTTGCACCATAGGCTTCAGACTGTAGGAGGCATGTCTTATAGAGAGATAGCAATCACTTTTCCAAGTTTTTATCCTGCATGTAATTCTCCCCGACCACGAGCAGAGACTGCTGCACTGCCATCGAGTGGGCTGCCATTTGGCGGCAGCCGAGATCGCCCGATAAGGAAAGGACGCCAGAGGAGTAGAGCTGCGCAGCGCACGTGAACACCCGCTGAAGTGCGTTTCGATAGTCCGATAGCTTCTTTTTTTTTTGTCCTGAACAGCAAAAAGAAGAGTATGCTGATCAAACTGCAAGTTGCGATCATGAAGTTGTTGAGAGGACGTTCCACTGGTAAGTGCCAAGAGGGACAAGAGCTGCACGTCTTCATTGGCGAACAAGTGAAGAATAGCGGCCTTCATTATGTCGTTATCGGGAAGAAATCTCGCGCCGTCGCCGGCCTGTGATTGATGATGTCCGTAATTAGGAGGATCATTACGATGGTTGTCTGCAAAGGACATATCGTTAGGTGCGGCCAGAGTACGACAACACCGTCCTACTGATCACGTGGTTTGCCTCCAGTATTAATAGGCGGCCGAGACAAAGGATAATTTTCCCGTCCGAGCCAAAAGAGCGATGATGACAGAGTGGTGCGCTCTCGCACCCTATGCTAATCACCTTGGCTCGGAATCACGCTGCCGTCTTGCGTGATCGATCGCCCCCACTATATATAAGGTTTTATATACCTTTGGAAAACTACTACGACCTTGGTTTCCAACCAACGTCCGTCTCTTTGTTGCCCTCTGAAAAAGAGTAATTATAATCACTCTAATTGCGTGTTACGTGCAACCTTCCTTCCTCCCAGCCTAACTTTATAATATCTTTCCGGTAATGACTCTCTGGGAAGTATATTCCGCCAAATCTCCCGAGGGTGATTTATCTGGAACAAGATGAATGAGCCGGCGACGTCGTCGAGCGCTTTTTAGAAGCGCACCAACAGCGGCAACGCGGCCAGGAGGAGGAGGAGGAGGATTAGTCGCTTTGTTTGCGCCACGAATCGCAAAGTTTGCAACATTCATCTTGGGAATGATGAAAGAGCAGCAGCTCCATTACAGCTCGCAGAGAAATCGCTCCCGCAAAAGCGAGACGTGACAAATTGCGCTCGAGGGAAAACGCTGCCACATTATGTAACACACGAGGGCCGCCTCCGCACACATCCGTCACTGAACGGCTGCACTAATAAAAGCGAACGGCCAAACGTTCACTCGGATTTGGGAAAGCGATTGTTGGCCGTCTAATCAGGGACGGCGGTCAACGCCTCGGCGATGCTCCGTGTCAGCTCTGCTTTGTCGCTTCGCTCTTTCTTTTGAACCGAGGCACGCAGAGGGCACGGCTCCCCTTCCGATAGAAGGAGCTGCCTCTCGACTGTTTCATGTTCTGAGAGGCCCTCGAGTCATCCTCATAGTTGATACCATAAAATGACGTATCAGATGAAGGCGATACCAGTTGGCGAGACAACGCACCCCTCGGCTTTATGTGAACACCCAGCTTAAGAACGGAGTCGAGCTGCTGGCCGAGGCCCACGGGGTCCCACGACCTGAATCTCAGCTTCCATTTCAGCCACACACGCGCCTTCTCTTTCAAGTCTTTCTTTTTGCCGTTCACGTGAAACGCACGCTCTACACCAAAGACCAATCGACGAAGGCTTCCCATCGACAACCTGTCTCGAGGCAAGACGACACCGAATTACATCCGCTGCTACCAATGACGTTATACACCCTTGGCTCTCCACGTGCCGGAGAGCACACCACACCGTCACACTTACTGCACACCAGAAATAATTGACTTTCACACGCAGACGAGCAGTAGCAATGCGCATCTCACAAAGGCTGTTGCCTTCTGTACGCTACCAGATTGTCCCAAAGGCAAGATAGCCGTAGACGCTGGTGAAAAAGTACCTCAGCCTTTAGAACAGTAGGCCAGCCAAGCACAACCCTCTGGATTTATATATATCGTTATAGTATTATCGTTTGACAACCGGTACAACGAAACTGTCCCATGCAACCAGGGCTAGAGAGCAGTAAATGCGTTCTGGGACGTGCTTCAGCGGCGGTCACTTCCATCTTTCAGGAGCTTCTCTTCAAACCTCTCTCCAGTACAGTATTCACAAGAAACATCATCAGTTTTCTGATGACCACACGTTGAGAAAAGCAAAGTCCCATGGCTCTAGGAGGGGCCTCAGAGTACTTATGACTCAGCGCATATATGCATGACCTTTCACGTTTGTGAGCGGGACATTCCAGGACGATGGGCTTAACGTACCCTAGTGCGCCACAGGAGACACAGTTAGGGGATTTCCAGGGTCCCATTCTGCGGTATTCGCAGGCGATGCATTAAAGCTGAGTGGGACCGGCCTAAACGACGAGGGATGAAACATTTCATGTCAGGGTCGGTAAAACTTAGGTATTCATGCACATAGCTGTAGTAGACTGTTGACGCCGAAGCATTTTGATATCTTTACATTAACGTACGAGAAAATTGGCATCACAGAGAACAAAGCTGTGCGGTGACGTATTTGGTGTCATGGACAGGAAACGCAGCACATTCCGGCGGCGCCTGCACTGTCTCTAGATGTCACTATTGAGCACAACGGAGACCTGTGCCCAGCATACTAATAATCTCTGCATTACCCGTGCGCAATGATGTCATAATGTAGCTGCTGTTCTGAAACTCTAGCCATCGACAGCGTGCTCAGTACCTTTCTCAAGGACATCGAGGCTGAGCCTGTCTGCTTGTGCCTGAGAGTCTTGTACGATGCAATTGACTTCGATGACAATAGACACAATAGGCGCCAAAGAGCCACGCACTCGAAACGCTCGGTTATGGGTTTTACGTTGTACTCCGTGGGTGGCATACGTCGGTTTTGCCTCTCATTTGCGTTGGCAACCTATCATTGCGTATAGAGAGAGCACGGAGCCCCCTGCCCTGGTTCACGGGAGCTGTTCTTGCCAGACAGGTAGGCGCGGCTGATGTCATTAGAATGTCACGGCTGTCAGTCTTCCGTGTCAGACAGCGCGTTTGTTTGCAACGACAACAGCCGAGAAACGAACAGGAAACACTCATGTCATCTTTTTTTCTTTTTCTTTCGTGCCGCCGCAATTCCCAGAACGTACGTGTGTACGAGAAATACTTCATATGAATAAGGCGCGTATACCCAAGCTGCGAGGGCCAAGAAAGCGCACACTTCCAGATTCCAGTAGGTCTACAGTGTTATACTTGAGTTGAACTGACCACTACTATGTTGAAACGCCGACTACATGAGGGTTTCACTCCCGCCACTATCCAAAACAGAAGTCACGAACTGACCACAATCTGAATCGAGTATTCGGTAATTTCCGCAAGTTCCATGAAGTGACGAAATATTATCGGATGCGAACATGTCGATTGCATTTTTCGACATGTTCGACATCGTATTCGAGGTTTTTAAAGCACTCGCCCACCCTATATATATAAAAAAAGCTACGCTTTCATGTTACTGTAGATCGTGTTCCCGCCCAATACACGCCGATGCATTTGGCCACACAACTTCTTTTCCACCTGTGACGTGCCCAACTCTCGGTGTAGTGACTCCTCTCGTCGAGCATGTAATCCCTCATTTAGCCGATTAGTCCCGCTGATTTGCGACGACACGCAAGAGAGCAGGGGACGCTGACAATGATGGAAAGTGCCCCGTGAGGCAGCAAGCTTTCGTCGCTGCTTTGCCGGTTGTGAACTTGCAATCCCAGTTTCGAAACCCACATGTTCTGGCCCGTAAGTGGATGCGTGTCACCGAACACATATAATACTAACGTCACAGAACGAATACATGACGTTTCCCGTCGAAAACTCGTCAATAGCAGGACGACATCTCAGAAAGGCATCCATCTCGATAGCGTCGAACGCTTGATGGCGGTGAAGACGTAGCACCACTGCACTGGACCCTGCACGAGATATGGACGGCAGCCCATTGCATAAGAAAAGGTAGGAAACCTGAGACTGGAACCCTGGACCCCCTTGTTGGACAATACTTCCTTTCGGACAACACCGCGCCTTCTTCTTCTTTTCTTTTTTTTTTTTTTTTTTTCGTTCGTGCGCGATTCTTCGTTTTAAGCACCTCAGCGGCAGCATTATGAAGTGAGCGAACACAATCCCATTATTTGAGAATCGGGCTCCATTTTGAGCCCCCGGTCGTTGTTGTAGTGGTGGCGGTGCCATAAAAGGGGTTACGCGGTGCGAAAGCCCCCCGAGAATTATACTCGTCATATATTTCCCGGCCATAAAATAAAGGAGGGAAGCCGGGTGCTGTATTACAACGGCAGCGGCTCTGCGGACGCCGTAAATCAGGTCGGTTTAATGGGGCTCGTAAGCGCTGGCCCGGGCAGTTAAGGCTGACGCCGCTATTACATTTTGTCACATAAAGGCTGAGTTATGACTAACCCCGGGGACATTGTAATTGTTTCCCCCGAACGCAGTTCGCCCTAATCAGGAAGCGCCAGACACAACAACGGAATTAAGGGGAACCTTTTCTTTGCCACCAAATCTACGGGATACAGGGGAGAGGAGAAAAAAAGAAGGCGCGACTAATTCGCGCGCATTTAGACCTCCTCCTGGCAGCGACAAGTGGATAATGAAAATTAAAGCGAGAATAATTTCCTTAGCTCCCCAAACGAGGCAGAGACGTAAGGAAAAAGGCAGAGGCCGCCTTTTTCTTGGTTTCGTGGCGAACCGTTCTCTATTTATACCGGTCTCTAACGATGCTATCCAATTACAGGTAGGCACAAGGCGTCCGGATCGTTAACCTCGTTTGCGTTATTTCGCGCCGTTATGCTGACGGGTCGTTCTGCCAACACATCCATCAGTCACTGCAGATGTTTCCAATGGGTCGTTAGTTGGTCATTATCGCCGTACATGAACGACGACGCCATTTCGCGCGCGCGCGCGCCTTTTTTTTGCTCGGACACGGGCAGCGGCGTCCCAATGAGGGTATACGGGATGGCTTGCTTCCCTCGAACATAACGAGGCTTTATTTGCTTCCTGAGGGGGCCTTTATAAGAGGAGCACCTGGTAAAAAAGCGGCTGATGACACATAAAGGGACGGTACATGGTCAGCTGCGTCAGGAATATTATGCGTTTGATGGGAAATAAAATGGAAGTTACTTGAATCAACTCTACATCGTATTCTCCTGGAGTTTTCACACTTTATTGGAAAAGGGGGCGCCGTACCGGAACCTCACAGGTTTATTTTCTTCCTTTTTTGCTGAACCCACTCGTTGATACAGATTTCGTGGCACAACGTACCCGTGATACAGGGGGTCGTCTGCAAACTGTGGCTTGTACGTACTGAAAACCGCAGACCAAAGGAATTTCAGGAGCTACAATTTTCCGACCGGAGGGGGATAATAAGGAGGAATGTTTTTGGCACGGAAGAGGCTATCTAGTGAAAGGAGTTAGGCGGATCAACCTAAAATCGTCAGCGAACACTAACTCCACGTTAAACCTTCTCGCGACTACTTTGATATGTAGTAACCACGTCGTCCATGCTATCCCAGCCCCAGCACAGGTATTGTCGAGACCGTGCTCAGCGAAGGAACGAAGCAAATTTCTTTTTGCTCCCTCTATCTAAAAGGTTCTGAACCACAGAACAAGAAAGAAAAAGAACATTCGTGCAGACAAGCGATAACGCATACACAGATCGCGAGATACATACCGCATTTCCCACCACTTCCAGCTGACGACACCCCATGCCATTTTCTTATGTACGAAAGGGGGAGATGACAAAAGCACGTGACATCCGTCGGTTTCTTTCTCTACTATCTTGTTAAATTTCTCGAAAACTATTGCGCTGCTGCCGATGGGCTTCCGATGCGGTCTTACATTAGTACTAACGGTTCTTGTTTCACTAAAGTTTCGAAATCGACCTTTCTGACCGTGACCCGCAGCCAGTTTGAGCCACAACAGCGAATTCCGCACGTGTCATTCCTGGTTTTGATATGTCCACCGAAGACTCTCTATGTTGGTTCAAATTTGTTCTGCAAATGCCGACGTCTTCAGTTGAGATGACGAAGTCTGATATATAGAGTGGTCAATGGCTGATGGAGTTCTTGTGCCTTGTTCACCGTACAAGGAAGGGTAAAGCAAATGGTACTAAGAAATGGAGCAGTCTGTGGCAAGCACTGCGAGAGTAAAATTTATGGCGCATGTGCCTGCAACAGTGAAGCAATTGCAAACCATGAACGGCAGCAGAGTAATGTCTTGACTCCAAGTACTATTATGTTATCCATGCCGCGAGATATGCGTTATAATTGCTCCGTCATTACGGATGGAGTGAGACATTTTCTAATCCGGTATACTCGTGACACAAAAGCTTTATAATGGTTGTCGAAAGTAGATGCCTGGGTACGTGATTAAGAGTAATTACGAGCCATGTGGATCAGTAATTGTGCTGTGAACGTTTATCCTTCTTACAGGTCGCCGAATGATGTTTCAGAAGATAAAGGCATAGAGAGGACGTGACTTCCTGCACTTGGGGCTCGTCCCGAGTACTGGGTGAAGCAGAGGACATGACTCACCAGAGAGCGTGACCCAACACTTGCTGCTAAAGCGACAGGATTCGACGGGATAGGACAGTGACTCAATGACAGACTTCTGCGACGAGCCTCCAGAGTCGCGATTAAGAAATTGCTCTCAAAACAGGCGAGATTTGAAACTGGGAAAACGTGAAAATTTCATGAACCGACAAATGCATGGCGTAGAGTAGAAAGTGGCGTCAGCCATCAAGTCCCTCTTTGATCATTCCTTGCCGCTGTCAGAATCCCATCAGAGGGAGCGACGAACGATTCCATTACGAATTGGCCTTCAAAGAAGGCCGCCAATTGGATAGCCCCCTAGTTTTCTATGGCTAAGTGTGATGAAGGCGCCAATGTTTCCACTCCCCGCTAGTTAGTACCGCATGTGGGACCTTCGGATTTTCATTTTGTCAACGCAATAACTAGCGACGACAATCGACCTAACTCGACGGGTATCTCTGACCTCAGGGCTCGAAAAAGAAGAAGGAATTTCCTGCGCCGCCTAAAACAGACGACATTCCGTTCTGAAGCTGAGCCTTTGAAGAAGATAAAACTCAACAAACGAAGCAAACAGGCCTGTATAACAACTTGAATTCAGCTGCTCCCAACCTGAGGCATTTTGTTGCAACTTGTGCTCGACCGGTTCGCTAGATCTCTTCTTCATAGTCCGCTGTGTGTACTTTTGCCCCTATGCATCCCTATTAATCAAAGGCGATCGAGGAAGGAAACAGCGACGCGAATGCTTGTGCCCTTCGAGAACCTTATGCGCTCTATGCTGGAGCCCGATGCAGATCCTTCCACCTGCTCGCATGTCGACATTATCTGTGTGGATATGGGGCTGAGAGACGACAGAGAAGACTCGAAACATGTATAAGTTCGCTATCGACTCAGAAAGTGTTATACAAGCAGTCCTCGCCGTTCACGCGCTTTCACCAGCTACACTCTAAAAACAGAACTTCACCGCATAACACGGCGATGACGAATCGCCGTTTCGAATGATATCTTTTCCTGACCCTATTCGCCGGAAGCGGTGGGCGTACGCCTTTTTTGTGACACTTATGCAGTGCATAAG
>JARGYV010125597.1:0-10417 GCA_029532675.1 Ornithodoros moubata | reverse complement strand
TCAGACTTCGTCCTGACGAAGACGGCGCCGCCGTCGAAACGTCGACCTGTAATTTCCTCAAGCTGCCCTTAATAAATATTTTTCTATTACTCTTTTCATACTTCATTGTTCTATTCGCCTATATATATGTATATGTACATACTCCTCTTTCTCGACACAAACACGAACAGTATGCATCGTCAGAGGGAGTTCACAATCGACATCACACCTGAGCTGACCATTCTTTCATCTCATCATACATTAAATCAAGTTCTCCCACGGCTTCCGATCTCCTTTTCCTTCGCAACTTCGTATTCCGACCGGTTCTCTTACAGTTTAGAGAACTACCTTTTAGAGTTGAAGCTACGGTACAGAGAGTAGTGTTTTAGAGAATGTTGGAAGAATATTGGAAGAGAGAATTTTCTTTTGTTCATTGAATCTATTCTTTTCGTAGTGTGCGGAGGTTTCTTGTTTGGCCGCTCTCCAACAGAGAAAAACAAGCTTGTTTCAGAGAACCGCTATTTAGATAGGGAACATTTTAGAGAAATCATGGTTTAAACAACGCTACTTTCGTGTAGTATAGCTGAACGTGGACCCATTCTCCATGCGAACATTATGTTCCTAATGCCAGTGACTTAACATTTGTCACGAACGGAACTCATAGCCGTAGGCTAAAATGAAGCTGTTGAAACAGCTTTTTCTAAAACGTAGCGAACGACATTTGCTCTAAACGTCTTCCTCTAAATCGACGGGGCCTGACTACGGGGCCATACTAAGGTTGCGCTCCAGACGTTCCCTTGGAGACATGTCGATAACAACACACATGCATATAATGTATATGCATATACGTCATGTTTACCACGGGCCAGCTATCATCTTTCCCGTCCAGATGTCACCTCGGATGGAACCGGTTATCATCGTTATTGATAAGAGGACAGTGAGTTCTATTCTTCAAATTATCACGTTGGCCGGATTCGTATCGCACCGAGATAAACGTAGAGCGAACACAAATGCGTCGCGCTTCCCTTATCGTGGCTGCGACTTTCTTTTCTATTCTCTTTTTTTTTTTTTCCGGCAATGAATTTCAATGTTCAGCCAGCGGAAAAGAGTCATAGGCACGCGCTAACTGCGAATTAGGGGTATGTAGAATGGAGAGTGAAATCTATTACATTAGCGGCTTCGCACGCCTAGGCTCCGTTTCTGCTTACCAAGCCATGGGTGACGGTACATCAGCAACGCTGGGTGCAGATTTTTTATTTTTTATCATCTTTATCGGAGTGCGAAAGGTTTTCACCTGCAGGGCAGTGATATAGACATTAGCCGTAGGTGCATACTGAGCAGGGTGTGAGTTACGCTATATACTTCCACAGAATAAGCACAGTCATTGTAGCAAATATCGGCTAGTCCCATCTCGACACGTTTTGCGTCAGCTTACTTCTGCAGTAAGTTCTGGTTAATATTGACAGGAAATCGGCAAATCCATTTTCACTCCAACAAATGCGTAACTGCTGCAGATGACATTTCTGGATGACGAGATCGTGGTATCAGAAGTTCACTTGTACTCCGGCAGAGGATAACTATCTTGTCGAAGCAGCATATATATGATAAGGGTACCGGGTTATGATATTTCAGCTGCCAAGGTGCCTTTTTACTCTCTACCTACGGATCCCGTCGAGAGAGAGGAGTGGAAGCTTCCAATCCCCGAGAAAAAGAATTCACATTCCAGCTGATTCAGCTGACCAGCTGACAGAGACGCTCTACGCTTCTTGTGGTTTGTCCGGGATCCACAGTCTAATAACGAACTCCCAGATATAAAAATTTGGACGATGGCACGGGTGCCCTCTGGACCCACCTCCAGTCCGTTCTGATTGAACGTTATGCTAAAATATTATTTCGCAACTATTGGAGAGTAGGGCAGAGTGCTCGAGTAGAGGTTGACCGAGTCCTTATACGTGGACGAACTGCTCTTTGGTGCTGGCATAGTACAGGATACGACAGAAGTCTTCTACAGAGCTCAAGATCATCTTCTGTGGAAGGCGGACATGAGGTTAAACAGGATAACCTCCAACTCATCAGAACTTCAGGGTCTGCTTGGACAGGCCGACATCGACAGTGTCCAGGAAGACAATCTTTTGGGAGGGCACATAGAAAGTAAGATCCTGGGAGTAGCGTGGAACCGACACACCGACCGACTAGGATGCTCCACAAGTAATAGACTGCATATACTGACTAGCTCCAGGGGTAGGAAACGGTCGACACTCCAGGCCTCAGCGAGGATATTGGACCAGCTAGAATTCTTGTCTCCGTAGATCGTACGAGTGAAAATTCTTTTCTAAAATCTTTGGAGAGCAAAGGAGACGCAGACGCAGTTATCACAGATGAACTGTCGCAAAAGTGGCAAGAGTGGGTTTCGGAGCCTCCCAGTGGTAACAACAGAACGTTTCTTGGTACCTAAGGAAATAAAGGGGCATACCTCAGAGACCCACGTGTTCACTGAATGCAAATCCACAAGCGCATAGGAGAGTGGGCCTTTCTAAGGACCAGGTGTTATACCGACGAAACAGTAGACGAAACAACTCTGCGAAATGACCCGTAGCACCACTGGACAGGGTCACACTACCACGACTCGAACTGATGGGAACCCTGATCGGAATGCGAATAGCTTAGTTTCTGGCACACGCATGGGCTTCCTAGCGGCAGAAGAAATGACCTTTTGGACAGGCTCAACGATTGGGCTGAACTGGGTACAGGGAGAAGCGACGGAATGGGAGCCCTGTCCGGAACTGAAAGAAGGAATACATGCCTTACCTCGAGTTTGTCCGCCAATCATATTCCATTCTAGCAGAACAATGTACTGAAAGTCAGACGCAATAGGGGTGTTCGTCATGTGTCTTGTCTGTCTGTTGCTGCGTATCTGACATGCTGCGAACTACAAAACCTTGATCAACACGCCCACCCCTAATGCACCCGACTTTTAGTACATTGTGCTGCTTGGCCAGCAATACGACGAAAGAACTATCAGAAGGAAATCTGGCACCGCTATGGAAGGATAAGGCCCGCGCCACGCACGTGGAAACTTGTGAAGATAAGCGAAGTCTTAAGAGGACGCGATGGCATAAGTACGGTCAGTCGAGGTGAAGCTGCCTAACAGTTCCTTCATCCGTCGACCTGTGCAGTTATTGTGTTCCTTTAAACTGTCTAGAATTGACATTGTCATTTTCCCTGTTTCAAATTCAGTGCCCTCAGAATTAAAGAAGTTACTACTCGAAGGAGTGAGGTGCGTAACTTTGGTGTCAAGCTTTTTTCCTTTTTTTAAACATGGTTCAACTGGTCCTCATGATGAACGACTGGCGATAGCTCAAAAGCTCTGTAGCGCATGCGCTACAGAGCTCTGAGTACCCCCTCTAAGTTAAATAATTTCGGGTCCTGTAAATAAATATCCATAGGCCCATATCCTGACATCTCACAAAAACCGTTGTGGCCCACATTAATGGAAAGCATGATACTATATCATTCGACCGTATGAAACCACCTTATGTTTCTTTGAACATCTCATCTTCTCAAATGCCGCACACTATCACGCCTTCATATCACTCTCACAAGCCCCCAAACATGTCACGTGGACAGAACCTTCATCGACAGTCCTCAAAGTGCCTGCACTCCAGAGGGGAGATCTATGTAGTGCCTTGCACTACACCCGTCAACGACGACAAAATAAAGGCTGCTGTGAGAGAATTCCTTGTCTCGGATTTTACTGAAAATACACGTCTGTCTTCTTCGTTTCAATCTTAGCTGGCTGGTTAGTTACATGCCCACTGAGTTTTCTGGGACATACAAGACGCAGGCAGACAGAGTCCACTTTTCAATTTCGTTTCACATCACCAACACACACACTCTCTCGAGTCAGAGAGGGACGCTCTATACATTGTCATGGCTCATGCACATGGCGTCAGATATGGTTTCACCCAGAGGAAGTGCCTGATATAGCTTCGCTAAGAACGCACTCTGTTGTCTCCGATAGGAGCGATGCGGATTCCGGACAAGATTTGACTCCGTACAGGCGCGCCGCCGACTCTTTCGGTTGTAGAGAAATGTGGGTTGAGAAAAGTCTCCCCAGGAGGACTCACGCTCACTGTGATGAAGAATATCCGCGCTGCTCGGGTGATTCCTTTAAGGTAAAGACCCCTTCAGAACGACGACTTTATCTTGGCGCCGAAACTCCTTATCTGAACATCGATCCCGGTCGAGGACGGTAACAATGTGAGGGAGGTAAACCTTGTTACTGGCACCGTGTGTCGGAAGTTTTCGGCGCACGTCAAAAGATCCCCAGGTGGTCTAAATTATCCGCAGTCCTACCCTGTGGCGTCGCTCATTATCGCAGTTGTCTCATGACGTAAACCCACAAATTATTATTATTATGGGCATTAGATCGTTGCAGTCCAATTGATTATGAGGAGGACAAGGAGTCCGTGTAATCGGAGGGCACTTACGACTGTCTAAACCTCCCGAATGTCATTCCCGTTCTCGAGTCGTTTAAACCGCCTTTCTGTGACACTTACGCCAGATTCACACAGCCGTTTTTTCCGGGCCGTTGAAGGCGGATCCCATTGAAATAATAATAAGGGGATGGCCCCTTGTCGCACAGTGAAGTTCTGTTTTAAGAATGCAGAGTGACGTCACAGTGCGAAGCTGCAATGCCTCGCTCTGTTAGTATACTTGGACAGCACGTAACACGATGAGAACCTATCGTCATTCCCAATGATTTTGTTCACTGAAGTGCTAGATGAAAAATGAGAGGCGTACACCTTTCTGTGACACTTAACATGATATTCATACGTTTACGTACAAACGTAACATGCCAAACTAAAGCCTCTTCTCATTTACAGTAATCGCGCAAGACAACGGCTCCACAGCGGTTATGGCGGTTGGACCTAAGGACGCACTGTAGTCGGTCTTCTTTTCGGCGTCAAATTTGGGTTTTCTTTCTTCTACGTCGCGCATGAGAAATCTTTCATATATGAGTGCCGTACCGAAGCCCGCAGTAGTGCCTAAGCAACTGCGTGTGCGATATAGAGAACACGAAAACTGATTATCGCCACCATATCAACTGAAGTGTCGTGTTGCATTTCTTGGAGACGGTATACGTAACACTGACTGCTTGGTTGTTTCTCAAGAGATTTCCCATGTTTGTAAGAATGCAATCGATGCTTTGCGTGCGCGTCTTCAAGAGAAACCCGATGTCACATGATGATGATGATGATTGGAGTTTTTATGGCGCAACGCCCGATGTCACATACCCTATGTCCACGAAGGGCTACAAAAATTACTACCGAGTGAACCAATTACAATATTATCACGAAGAGAAGTCGTGAACAAGCTGGCGCAATTCGGCACTTCGAAATCCAAGTTTCACAACATCTACAAGCTATTGAGCACTTATGTGTACCAGTTATTATTGCACTTATGTGTACCAGTTTTTATTTACCAATTTATTTCATTCTTTTGTTCTGCTTGAGTGTGCATGTGTGATGCTTTGAGGTAATCTCAAATGTCTGTTTCTTGTATATATTTTAGTTGTTTCGTCATTTCAAAATAGGATCGGTGAATCAGGTATGAAAGGTGTTACAAAGGTTTTTTAAAAAGAAAAAATACACCTCTATCACACGTAGCATAACAACATTATTCTGACAGTCAAAATGCATCTTGTCTTGTTGCGATCAGCTGGAAGTGGGACATGTTTCTTCTTTCTTGTTCTCTTTCTTTTTTAGCTTGTGCTTTAACGCCTTATAATTTCCCAAGTGTGTGCATTAAAAGCAAATAGCGTCGTCCCTTAATTACCTTGAAATGGGCTGGCCACGTACATGAACAAACACGCACAGGCGTCAAGCCGTCAAGCAATAGTGAAACTAGACATTAATTTATTCAGTCCCTTAATTAGGTTTGCTCTCAGAGCCAGCACCAACAGTGTCGTCGCTGTGAAGACCTGTCCTTTCAGAATTTTTGTTTCTTTCTGTCTGTGTCTCATACCCTGTAGGGCTACATACACAACATGCACATCAGTGAGAAAAATAAAAACATACGGTATCCAATATATTAAGATCTTGAGAAACTACAGGTTACGACCTACGGAAGCAGCTCGCCTCAGGGTCTGGACCAGCCCGACGTTTATCCGTGAGATCAGTATCGCCTACATACGTTTGGAGACCTGATTTTCTCTATATACGATACAGTCAATTTCAAGATAAGCATCCTAAGTATACATGAAAGATGAACGATAGCTAAAACGAGATTGCGGATTGCCTGCTCGACCGTTCCGTGAAATTATGCTTAGCGAAGAGAAGCGAAATGCTCGAGGCGACGGGTATGGGAAAACAGCCAGTCCTCCATTTGCTCAGTACCACTCGGAATGAAGTGCTGATAGAGTAGTGGAATAGCTGGTATCGAGTGTTTCCTGGCTTCTGTCAGAATCTTTCTAACTTGAAGCATGTATTTCACTATCTCACACACGCAGCTTGTTCCGCATAGTCACTTACTTCTATAGATTAGATACATTATCATTAAATGTGCTCTCTGAGAAAAGTAGAGCGTTCACAACGATTGATTTATGATGTCTTCAACAGGCTAATCCAATCAGTTCAGCCAGAGTATTGCACAAAATGATGTAAGCTTCAGCCAGCACTTCTACCATGCTGCCCACAAAGGCACTGAAAGTTGAAGGAAATGGATTCGTCGGAACAAAGGACATATATTAGGTGACTGACATGAGAGTTTAAGGCACGCGGATGAAAGGAAACAATGAACCCGCACTCTAAAAACGGGACTTCACCGCATAACACGGCGTAAACCAATACCCAATCGGAGTGATATCGTTCACGCACACGGTTGGTCCAAAACGGTGGGCGTATGCTTTTTTGTGTCACTTATGCGCACAAAAAGGCATACGCCCACCGTTTTTGATGAATCCTGTGCGNCACACCGACTGGGGATTGGTTTACGCCGTGCTATTTTCGAGTGCACTCACTAACACTCAGCTTGCTGCTCGAAATATTACATTGAATGACAATAATAAAATAAACACATTAATTGCTGCCATCTTCTTTGCTTTGCAAAGGATATGAACTGCTTCGATAAAAATAGCAAACATCATTCCAGTTTACAAAAATGGCAATAAGTTATTAGTGAGCAACTATCGACCCATTGCAGTACTTTCTTTAAGTAAAATCGTTGAAAGTGTACTGCTAAAGAGACTAGACTTTTCTGTTTTTTGAAATAACAGTATTATATCCTGTCTCCAGTGAACTTGGTTTTAGTAACGCCACCCAGGAAATCAAACATGATGTCAATTCTAAACTTCTTACAGTGGGCATAATTATTGATTTTACCAAAGCTTCTGATTTAATTAATCATAATGTGCTAATCAAACTCGAATGGTATAGCATTCGTGCCCTTCCTCTTCAATTAATGAACATACACCCGAGACAGAAAACAGTGTATTGCCATTTTCAACGTTTCTTCTGGCTATGTTAATTATTCCTGAGGGGGTCTCAAAAGGTTCTGTTCTGGGACCATTTCTTTTCACGGCATACATTAAAGATCTCCCCAACTATCTCAATGGATACTGTATCCTGTATGTCGACGATACCAACTTATTTGTGCAAGATCCCACTTTTGAGGGGCTATCTTTCCAGACCAACGTAGTATTAAGAAGATTCTCATTATGGATAGCGCCTAACCAGTTAGTACCAGATTTTTCGAAATCTATCTATGTTTCATTTCACTCGTACAAAAGGGCTCACCCTGTCTGGCCTCTTAGGTGTTCCACTTGTCACGCATCCTCACCAAACAGGATAAGGTGAAATCTCTTGGGGTCATCCTACACCAGCATATGAACTGTACCAGTGGTGTAGATTATCTGTGATACACAAGAAACGTGTAGATTATCTATCAAATCCGCGTCCTGATCTTTCGCCGAGAGGTTACCGCGGAATGAAGTTGGGTTGCCGTCTGTCCTGTGGGGTGCCTTGGTTGTCAAGGAACCCCCAGGCTTATTTTTGAAACCGATGTGGTTGGACCTTCGGACTGACCCATCTCACAGTTGGCAATGCAAGATTATCTGTGATTATATGTGCGGTGTCAATTTATTGAATATGTATGCTCAAAAACTCAAAAGTTCAAGCTTCGGAGATTCTGCATTTCAATTGATTTCTCTTTCGTCATCGCACTGAAGAAATTCGCGAGAAAACAATCAGTGCCCGCGTTGGGACTCCGACCCGAATGTCACTGATTTCCAGTCAGAGTTACTAAGTCTTATCTTATCGCATAAAAAGACTTGACTGCTGAGCGCTAAAAGTCGATAAATCCAAGCGCTGTGGACAGGTTGAAGAAAGAGATGCCGTGGGGCCAGCACACGTTATCAGGGTCTCTGAAATGCATCACCAGCCCAAGCGGGAGACAGTGTGCACTACATGGACACGTCTGACTAATCTATCCGCGCCAAGTTATTTGCTTGACTATGAGTGGACGACTGATAGCGGTTCACAATAGAGGTGGCTCAGCGCAGAACAATAGGTGTCCTGGCACCCAGCCCTATGATGTCTACGATAAGGTGCGAGCTTTATAAGGCCAAGAACAGTCTCGAGAACCGCCCAGAGACCCCTCAACATGAAGTTCGCCCCGGTGCTCACTATTTCAGCGGCACTTCTCTTCCTCGCTCTTCAGACTGGAGATGCAAGAAAATTAAGGTATGGAAGGCTATATACAACCAATTGTTCTGTGAAGGAAACAGCTAAGGAGAGTATCAAATGTCAGTATGTCTTAGCGCTAGTAGCTTCAAGTTGAAATCAACTTAGAAATGCTGAAGCTACTACTGCTCCTTTCTGAAATTTTGCTCTACCGGTTCTTTTAACAACATTACAATTAGCTTATGTGACTAACGGTATAATTTAGCTGCCATATACTGATATCTATATTGTCGCCTTTGATTCGACAACTTGTTTACTTTAGTAGTTATGATAACAGAGTAATCTCTCCATGGACCTCTACTGTTTTCTTTTGAATAGGCAAAGAGCCAGGATGCTTTAAACGCAACGTCTCTCTGCATGAAGATCTATTGATTTTCTTACAAGCCGAAGTAAACCTGAGGATATGAATAATACACGTCTGTATATCAAATGCGTACTCCGAAGACAACAGTATATATTTACAGTCATGGAGTTACAGAACAAGCTAAAGGCACGGATGATAAGTACAGTTTCAGCGTATGTAAACATGGTGAAGAAGTAGCTGAATTGATGCTCATAGTCCTAAATGACCACGCGGAGGTCGAAGCTTTGAAGACGCATCTACTTCCCCACATAAGCCTTTACTGTAGCATTTTGACTATTACTCAGTAATAGAATTGCTTGTTTAAATCTAATAATGAGCTACTCGATATCAGTGAAACTCAGAGCCTTACGCATGTCACGAACACTGGAATTTACTCCCTCTCAAAACAAAATCTACTAGTGCACTTGGAAATTCTGCCATGGGTGTTATCGACCAGGGACGTCCCGTTTCAGTTGGTACCTTAACCGCAGTGAGGTATGGTCGCGTTTAACATCATGACTATCATCAGGTCATCCATCAACAAAGTAACCTCAAAACACGTAATAATACAGCTAAATACAAACAAATAAATCAAAAGATCTCCAAAGGTTTATCGTGCGCATCAAGCTGTACTATTTTATACCGGCTCGCCAATGTAAAGGCTTTACTTTTGTTACAGAAACTGCCACAATTGTCAAAAGAAATGCGCCGTTCCTATACTTATGCACAACAGCATTCGTTAGATTTATAAGTCGACTGCAGGCTTGCCTGTTTTGCATATTTTTTCCAGAACATATTATGCCTTCAGTCTCTAAAAACAGACCATCACTACAGAACACGCTAAGAGCCAATCACCATTCAGAGTGATACCATTCTCTTTCGTTATTGGTGGAAAACGGTCGGCGTACACCTTTTTGTGATATTATGAATTTATGTTAATTGCCACAAAAAGGCGTACGCCTACAATTTTTCACCATTCAGTGCAGTGATGAATATCATTCTGCAACGCGATTGCTTCCCTACCTGTTGTGTGGTGAAGTTTGTGTGTTTTTCGAGTGAGGTCAAAGGTATCAGTCTATTCCGAGGTCAAATGGCTGATCGGCTCACACATTTGGCTGATTTGTGCAATTATCCGCATAAGAGCCCTTAACAGCTGTTTCGGGAATGATTGCACTGTATGTTCAGTCGACATACAGAGCGCAAGGGCTGTCCTGTCGCAACTGCTTTGGTCTCAAGCACGTACACTCTTAAAACACACTCTAAAAACAGAACTTCACTGCATAACACGGCAATGACCAATCGCCATTCCGAATGATATCTTTTACTGACCCTATTTGCTGGAAACGGTGGGCGT
>JARGYV010125552.1:0-22826 GCA_029532675.1 Ornithodoros moubata | reverse complement strand
TATATATATTTCCCCCCAGGAAGAAGGAAGTCCCTCAGAAAACTCCTGCAGCTGACCAGCCGGCACGGCCGTGCAAACTCCGTGCAACCTCCCACGCTACAAGACATCAGAACACATACGAACCACAAATTGCGTCAAGGGCACTGCCAGCGCCTACACACACACACACACACACACACACCACTGAACACGCATTTACGTGCACTAGCTCCAAAGTGATGTACTCAATTGAATGTGGAGACTGTTCAATGCAGTACATTGGAGCAAGTGGACAACAGATGACTAATCGGCTTACCGGTCATAAAGCCAGACACATTAAACAAAATACTCAAAGCGGTGTCAGAACATTAACACACCGGGACATTCATTCGAACGCATTAGACTATGTACTAGAAACCGGATTTCTATCTACACGTGACAGGCGCGATAGGGAACCGTTTCTTATACACAAGTTTAAAAGCATACACCCATACGGCATCAACACATCAAAAGTGACAGTGGAGACAGTTTATGCACCACATCTTTCATTTCTCCTTACCCTCACTATTTACACCATTTATCAGTTTCTTTCATATTTCTTTTCTTTTTTTTTCATTCCCCCCTACAGTTACCTTTCTGTCCTCACCCCCCTAATCCCAATTCTAGCCACACGGATTGTCTCTGTAATTTTTCCTTCTTTCTTTTTTCTGTTTTCATTTCTTTTGTTTTCATTTATTTAGGTCTAATTTTCTTTGCTTTCACATCTTTTAATCAAATTCCAAATCATCAGGGCTCATCATTCATTCATTAGAAAAACTTTTGTTTGTCATTCTTGGTGTCATTCCTACGCTTTTAACCCGCCTAACTGTAAACACATACTTCGCACTAGCCTACTTCTTGACACTAATAAAGCTACCCAAGGACACAGGGACCTTAGCCCACAGGTCAGTGGCTGGGCTTTTCCGTTCCAATGCAAATGACAAGCAGACTGTTCACCTCTTTGACGCGTAACCCCTGACACCTTTAAATACAATGCCAATGATGTGAAATGTCAATGCCTCTGTGCGAAATATCGGCGGCTTCCAACCTGAGGCGTTTTTGTTGACGTTCGGATCAAATTTAGATATCCGCTGGACATTCGAGGCTGTCTGGCAGGACCTCTATGATCATTCCGACTGAAGAGAAGCTGGAGAAGATGTAAAGGATGCATAAACTGTGTTTTCTGTTCAATCTGCAGTGGAATGTCAACGCCTGAAACAAATGCCTACTAATAAAATTCACATGCACATTGATCCAGTAAATAAACAAAGGACAAGACGGCATGCTCTTGGCGATCGATAGTAATTTCACGTTCCTTTTCTCTCTATATTAGAAACATTGAAGCTGCATGGTAGACTGACCGCGCAATACTTTGTGCCTACGGGGAATACGACAGCGATACAGTCATAAAACGCGCAGCGTAGGACACTTATGCTATCGATTTTTTTTTGTAAATATTTAATCAGTGTGCATTCGCAGGTATTTGGGAGGTAGGGCTTAAGAAGTCGTGCAACTACCGTTAGTGTGATGTAACCTGCAACAGGAGTACCCTGTGGGTGACTGCGATCCAAAGTCAGTGTACATTCATCGAGTTTTGAGCAATAGCTTGCACCAATAAGGAGAATACGGCTACCAACATCAGTGACTGACGAATTACAGGGAGAGGTTGCATCTGCCACCAGACGATTCAGCTGAGATGTTGCATACCGTCTCAGTTGTTCACTATGACCGATAGATACAAGACCACATTTTAAACGTATAGAATAAACACAATTACGCGCACACGATACAAAATTGAGCGATTTTGCACGTCTTACCGCAGTCTACACCAGATTTTGAAAAACGGGTTAGCCTAAATGGTACCCATTTCTGAAGAGATCTCTTACATTATATTTTGCGGAAATAGCCTTCAAACTGTGCGATACCCCATGAAAAAACAAAAAAACAAAACAACAACAACAAAAAAAAAAAAAACAAAAAAAAAAAAAAACGGAACAACAACATTACGCCTGGAACCCTAGGAACTGCTGGAACGATTTCAGGACTGGTTTAGTAGCTTGGCACTAATTGGGGAATAACCTGTGTCATTCAGTTTTCCGGCCTCTGAAGACAAGGCATCAGCGATACTACTACAAGATTTTTTGCAGAAATTAATTTTAAAAGTAAGCTTCAGACAGATCGCAGCGTCCCAAAGACGACAAAAACGAAAAAAAAAAGAAAAAAAAAAGCCTTGTGTGCGCCTCTAGGGTTGGCGGACATATCAACAACAATGTGGTATTATACAAAACATGTAGGACAATTTGCATATTACTGTCGAAGGAGCACAAGTCCCGGTACAGAAGGAGACTTCCTCTGCTGGCAGGGCAGGCAAGTCTTGACATAAGGATTTACAGCAGAGCCCATGCGGGCAGGAAATAGCGGCGTCGAACACGAACATAGGCCTTGAATGACCCGAGATGGGCGGCTGTAGCGTCATTGTGCAGGCCTTGAAGTACGAGCTAAAGAAGTCTGCGGGGAACCGCAAGGAGTAAGAACTGGCCACCGAGGCAGTAGCTATTTTTACGTAGTGCGCCCTATAAAGTGCAAGATTTCTTCACGAGCTTCTTGTAGAGAGCCGACGGGTGCCTTCAACGTGCTCTATCAGATCTCAGAGTTAGGAGCGTTTTAGCTGTTTTTCCCGGAGGCATATGGGATCCTAGGACGTGAGCAGGTACATCGCCGGAGTTGATGGAGTGTCGGGCGGTATGTTACGCAGGATCGCACTATCCGAGAGAGGACAGCGGGAAAGGGCGTCTACATCGAGGTGTTTCTGACCAAACTTGTACTTGACGGCGGTGTCGTATTTCTGAAGACGCAGTAATCAGCTCCCAAGCCGGCCTTGTGGATCCAACGTGCGGATCCAACATGTGGAGCCAACATAAGGCGTGGTGAAGACAATGAAGGGACGACCGTATAGATAAGGGCAAAACTTTGTAATGCCCAAACAGCTAAGCACTCCTCGGATGCGGTATACTTCCGTTCGATTTTTGTGAGAGTGCGACGGGTGAAAGCGACCGTGTGCTCCATGAAGGCATCATAATAATGTTGTCCGAGGACGCCCCTATGCCGAGTCGACTGATATCTTTGCCAGAAAAGACAGGTCGAAGTGGTGGAACATTAGTGCTGTGTTGAATCACTTCTTAAGAAGAACGAATGCGTGTCGACAACAACGCTATCAAAGGAAGGGTGCACCATCTGAGAGCGAATCTATCAGAGGCGCAGTAATGTGAGCGAATATCCTGTATGAAACGATGAAAATAGGAGCACTGTCCTTAAAAACTGCGAATTTGTTCGGGGCCTCGGAACAAAATGAATTTCTTCGAAAGCGAGAGGAGAGAGAGGTCACAAAAAAATTCACAAACTCTCATTTAAAGGCAGCATACGTGTCAAGTAAGTTCCTGAATTACGACGTCCAGTCATAGGTACAGTATTAGCATTTCTGTGCCAACCGCTGCCTCTAGTGAGACGTGTTCGTGTTCTTCACGGGTTCGGCATGATTAACATGAGTTAGAAATCACGTGTGCATTGGGGGCATGCATTACGAAAGGAAATGAACAACAACAACAATAAATTATGACAGTGATGATGGGGAATTTGAAAGGAAATGAAGTGCTCTCACCTGTGTATATTTTTAATTCACTGAAGTATTACGCTCTTTGACTAATGGTCATTTTACCCTCGTTTTATTTTATCCTTCAAAGAAGTACCGTGGATCTTTCGAAAATTACGAGGACGAATTGTGGCCTGAATGGGGGCCCTATTCACTCTATGTTGCACAGTAGACATATTTAGGCATCGATGATGCATGTGCCCCTCGCCTCTGGATAAAGTCTCTGTGGCAGCGACATCCCACAGTTCTTTCCTTTTTCGCTGTGGGCTATGGAAGAGCACACAGGTACCACGGGTCTTGGAGGTCTCCAGAGAGCGTCGGTTTTGTTCCTTTTCCTAGCACCACCACAAACGTATCTGCCGCCCTGAGCTATCTAACAGCAACAGGGCACAAGTCAAGAATAATAATTTAGTATTATTGACGATTTCTTCTTTACAAAAATTACTTGCGCAAGCGAAGGGCTGAACTGAAAATGTCCGACAGCGACAGACAGCGTATCAGACTTTCATGTTACGAACGCCTTGTGGTCGCGACGACCGAATTAATAATCGACAACCCCCTGGAGTGAAAAGTTCGCTGCTTTCCCAGCCCAGAAAGTGCTGGACTAAGAGAGAACAAATAAGCTTCTAAAACCACGTAACAATTCATTGAGAGAATTCGCACCGACAGCAGAGAGTCCCCTCCACCATCCCCTCCACATTCCAGAAAACGCAAGTCTGAAAGAAGAGGCGTGATTTGGAGCCACGTTTCGGTGATGAGGTTCTGCTCGTATAATAGGCCCCATTACAAAGACAGCACATAGCCTGCCGGAAACGCTCGTAAAAAGGCCGCAGAATGGAACAGAGCGGGAAACAAGTTTTCCAACGTTATCAAGGCTCGCCCCAAAGTTGCTCGCAAAGTTGAGCTCGAGCAGGTAAGAAAGGTGTACAACGCTTGCGAGGAAGGAGCGAAGTAGCTGTAAAGGAAAAGAAAGTGCCCGCATGTCGCAGAGGAACGCTTTTTTTTCGTATTGGCGTACGAAGCTCAACTGTTTGCGGTTTCCACGCTTCATCCTGAACCGAAGAATGAGACCAACAACAAGATGCGAGTAATGACGGGTGAGCACGTTTGCCACTTTGCTGCGAAGTTGTACTCACTATGGCATATTGAAATCGTGTGATGAATAGAAGCCCGAAAGAAATTTCAAATGTAAATGTACATGGGAGGAATGGCACGTAGGACGCAGGCTCAACGAACGGTGTGCTTTTTCTTTTTGCTGTAATTGGCGTTAACCGCCAACATTCCACCTCTTCTTGCGTTCTCCACTGCTTGCTGTCGGACGGCGGGAGGATGCTCTTTGGGACATTTATAAACCCTTAACAACGCAAATAACGCCAGCGTAAAGATCACTATTCTACGTGGAGGCATTGAGTGCGAGAATATTTCGCCATATCAGCCGTAACGCTATAAACAGAGTCATTTCAAACACTGTATCCTTCCCATAACGGAGAATCGTGCTTACAATAAGCACAAAGCGCATATCCATCAACTATCCTCAATAACATATGAACACAGCGTTTTAGGAATGTCGATAAGCGCCGAAAAAATGTATTGCTAACTCAAAACACACTGACAGTAACTTTATTTTTGTCATTCGCGACTACATTTGCAAGCATGAAATTCCACGACCATTACAAATTCCGAAAGGTATTAGCGAAAGGGAAATTAGAGACGCCGGAAGAACGTTCATTTTCTGAAAACCGGTGAAGCTACAGTGATGTGACTGGCAGTCACGCTAAACTGGTTAGAGAAAGGAAGTAAGGACCACAACACCAGCCTTACACAGGGTCATCTGAGCGTATAGAGCGAAAGGTCATCCTACGCGGTGAGAAGCTTGTTTCGCACACCTCCATGCACACAAAGGTGCGAGGCTTTCGGTTTTATAGAAGTCTAAGCAGATCACGTGTTCCCTAAGGAAACTTCACACAGCACGTTAAGGCTCTGCCAGACTCCGTTGACGGATCGGTCATGCACACCGGATATGTTGTGTATACCTGCTCTCTTCTGCATTCGGTATCTTTTTCTAGAGTTGTTTCTATATTCCAGCACTGATCCTGTTGAGATATAAATGTGTTGTGAGTACGTTACAAGCTATACTAAGGAACTGAAACGCCGTATAATACGGGTTACCCAGTGGAATGCCGCACAGAATTCTGTTATAGATTCCCAAGCCTTTATGGGGATTAGTGCGATAATTATCTCACACAAGAGAACGTACAATTAATCCTCACAGAACATTCTAGGAAATTAAATGACTCTCGCGTCGAACATTCTGACAAGCACGCTAAAAGCCTCTTTTCGCTTAACACCACCAAATAAGATTCCCAAATACGAAGCTTCTCCACTGACCGAGTGATTTTACTTCAAACACTCCGAATGACAGCACATGGCGTCTCTCTTCACCACGCTAGCGTCTCTAGAGGGTCATTGAGAAGCAGGACTGGTCGATAGTTCCCCCAACTCTCAGGTGGGCTCCTCGGTTCAGTTCTTTTGAGTAAGCTCGCTGGGGAAACGCGAATTTGATCGCCAAAGGCGCAATATATCACGGCAGTAGATGGATCGCAGACGTCGCATGATGGAGAGCAATTTCAGGAAACGTGGCCGCCTCAAAAGCGTGCAAGTCGTGCTTCCGAAATGGCGACTCTTTAAGGGTCTTTGTTTCTTTTCAGCCCATTCTTGACGAGCGAAGAGTAAAGATCTAACAGGTGTGCCCTGTGTGAAGTCATGAGGTCATCTTTATGTCATCGAAATATCAGTAGAGAGTGTGAAATAATAAGGATAAAATAATGTGAAATAATAATTATGTTCCCTCCCATTCCTACTCAGTATCGGTGCCAGCCTATATGAAATAATCAATGTGATGTCATGCCACGAGCCACATCACTTCGATCCATCTTATAAGAGAGCAGAAGGCGAAAGTAAAAAACAAAGCGAAAACGTCGTCTGCAAATGTTTATTTTGATAATCTTTTTTCTAAAATTGGGCTGGAACGCTGCAGGAAGGTGATTATGCGTGTTTTCCCCACGCCTGTGTACGTATACGCTGCCAACTGTTTGAAGTCTCAAATACTACTTGAACAGCGTTATTCCGCATTTTATACACGCTCGGAGCAAACTCAGCTATATATAATTAAAAGAAATGCCGAAAGCAAGTAAATTATAATCGTAAGAAGCAAATTACTACAAAAGCTAGCCAGCTGCAGTAGTGGAACCCATATCTTCTAGATTGCCGGTTTGTATGTGTTGCAGCTTCAGAACACAATATTTCATCGTAAATTATAATTTCACACAGGTTCACGTTCCAGGCATAGTTTCGCTTGCAGAGGCCTGTTCTTTTCAAGCTCAGATCTCTTCCTTGAACACATAATTTGCAGGAGGAAGTTTTCTGAAGAAACAGCTTTTGTAGTACGTTTAGTGGATTGAACGTTTTCTCAGGGAACGTTTCACTACGTTTTCTTTATTATTATTATTTTTTTTGTGTGTGTATGTGTATGCGATGTTATTCGCAATGCAAGAAATTTACAAGAGCCCCGCCAGATTCTGCGTGGTATACATGGATTCGAAATCTGCGATGTGATGTCTGGCAGCACTTGGCATCCGCGGATGCCTTGCCTCAGTGGTTCTCGACATCTTGGTGCTCGACTGGAAAGCGTGCGGAAAACGCCATCTCATTGCCTTCCAGGGGTGCCAGGCTCTGTTTGCATTCCTGGAAATTAACTAGCCGACCGAGCAGCAATAGAAGTGGGCTCTTTGGCCTTCCTATACTGCCATAGTGTCCAGAGGGGATTGTTGATCACTCATCTCGTCCTTATCTACTCGAATGGCTAGTACCTGGCGGCAACGCAGCATTAGCTATTCTCTTCTGCATGTAGTGAACCACTCCTCACTCTTTCCAAGACTCCCTCACCAGCTACCATGCCCAGTGGTTACAGTCGTCCACCGTATGTGGCTTAACGTTGCATTTACCCCACCGTTAGATGTCGCCTTGACCGTGTACAGTCGGACATCTTTACGACGTGCCACGTTCGCTGCGAACTTCTATACATTCGCATGAAATACATTAATTTCTAACAGGAGCGTGAAATTAAAAACCTGCATGCTGAACACTGACTAACAGCCATTCCAGTTGTATAAGGCCTCGGGCCTTTGGCACCCTGGCACATGAAATGCCGGTTCCACCTCCTGAGGATCTTCCTCACTATTACTGTGCTCCCGGCGAAACTCTGATTTCATTCCTACCATAATGCTATCCCATCATCCCATCTCCGTCTTGCGTATGTCACTCCCATGCATAGAAATGGGGAAGCGGTCTGCCTCATTAACCCAGTAGCTGCATTCCATCATCACTGCCATATCTGTGTGCGCACCTCTTCACTCACGTGCATTATGCTTGTAACAAAAGTGAATTAACTTTTTTGTGCCTATTTGTCTGCATTAACACCCCAACTCCCCTCTACTTTCCATGTAAACTTTGATGTCTGCTTTTTGATGGTGTGAATCGAATTCTCATAATGGGTCAGGAATTTACATCGCGAGACAGTTGTGATCATGAGCAATGCAAGTGTGATCGATATGTGGATTAATTGTGCCTACCAGACGGTCTTCTAATGCACACTGAAATTCCGGCACATGACACACAACGTTTGTGTCCCTATCGGAGGATGACATGTTTCAGCAGTTCGTACCTTGCACCGATATATTGGCATCTTTGGCGGGGATAGGACTGCTGCTGGGATATCAAGGCATTGGGCAGAAGATTGGTTATTTACCTACTGGTTCATGCAACACAAGCTTCGTTAAATAGATCTTTCTTTCTCGCTACAAATTCTTTATGAAAAAGTATGATGCTGATTAATATCGTTTTCCTTGTACGTACCGGATCAGGCAGAGAACACAATGCACCAGACCTTCCGTTCTAATGAAATGATGTAAGGACAGCTGAAAACTGCGGCCACAGCGTTCCCTCATTATCCCGCTGCTTATGATATGGCGAACAATATCATGAGACATGCGGCGAACAGATCATGAGGTATGTTTCGCGTCTGGAATAATGTATCACCTGGAAGTAAAAGTTCTCTCGAGTTTGACTTTACATATATAGGAATGTTCACGTCGACTTTTCGTCGTACAGGTTCCATCAGAATGCCACATTTTGCGCCAGTTGTGAATATAGGCAGTTGACCTACACTTCAGACCTACACAGACAGCATTTCAGATAACAAGACGATCAACGAGACGACAAGGCAAATTTTAGGCGGACGAAGATGTTGCATGAAATGTAAATACGGGAATAAGTTAGGTGCGTGTAAACTCATATGAATATATTCTTCTGTGCCTGTACTACTTGAGGTGGAATAATCCATGGATAGCAAATGTAGCTACTGTAATTTCTATGGCATTTACGATCGAGGGCAATCGTTCCATCGTCTAAGTTCTTCAGGGTGATTATATTTGTTTACAGGAGGAAGATGAGAGGAGCAGCAGTATTTTCACTGTTGCAGCTTCAACTCCAGTATCAGTCAAATGCTCATGAGAAGTAAGTACATGGTGTACACGTCTAGGTGTGAGCCTAATGTTAAGTGTTCAATTTCTGCTTCTTCACCGCAGCTCTAGTGTGCTTTTGTCCTATGACAGAGCAGTGTTTCTATTTCATGAATGTATGTTTCCTTCAAACCAATTTTCAGTCTACTTGCAGGGGAGCCAGTTTTAATGCTTAATGTTTTCTCCCTCCAACACTAGTAAAACTTATTTTTTGGTAAGCATTTTTTTTTGTAAACAGAAATTTGTTATTTGGCAGTTTTGTGTCAGCATCGTTGACATACCATGTGTTGATTATTAGTATTAACATTAACATGTGTCCTTCACGAACATAAACTGTATTCATGTGAACCAGTAAAGATGTATTCTATCAATGAACTGTTCCATGTAAATTGTCTTGTGATTTGCATGCCTCTTATTCTTCTGTAGGTATACTGCGACTTAAATGACGCAAAAGCTATCTATGTACAGAACCATCAACTTCGAACAAGGTGCACCAGAACTATATTCATGCCATAGAATTAACACATTACAACAGATTAAATCTGAAATAGCCACATGCAACATTAAAGTCAGTTCTAGCCCATTTAGTTATCCGGATTGTCTCCGGAACGAGTTTGTGTGCAAACAGGATCCCACGCAAGCGCACGGCGCCGCCATTTTCCTCGTCACATGACCAGCTACGTATGCGATGACGTGTGACCACGTCCGTACCAAGATTCCTAACGCATGCATGGCACGCTTTTCTCTATGGAGCAATGTACTGGAGGCCCCCCTGTGCAGTTAGCCCACTATACTTAAGCCAAAATCAAGGGTTACTTTGCATCATTTCTCACGCATAAATTGATGCACATGGCACGCGTCTTTTCTTCACACCATCTTGTGACTTGTGCTACACAACTGACTTTTGAAACCTGCCACGTGCTGTTCCCAAGAAGAAGAAGAAGAAGAAAAAAAAAAGAAAAGAAGGAATCTGGCTATTTGCGCAAACTGCATCTGTTTCTTTCAGTCCTCAGCTATGTTCTCACGTGCACAACCAAAATAAACTAGCCGGACTGAAAAACGTAATGTCATCTCATACAATTTTTTGGTGGTAGATGAACGTACCGAATTGTTCTGTATAGTTTAAATTCGTTCGTTACGTAGCCTTTCTTAATCCGACATTGCTATATTCGATATCTGTCCTATGTGTGCTCTGCTGAGGCTTCGCTATTCAGCACCACTTCGTTATTCAAGGTGGAATCGTTCGCAGGTATTGCGGTACAGAAATAATTGAGTTGGAAACGCTGGTTCTGGCAGATAACCATATGCGGGTGGAAATAGTTTTGAGTTCTCTAATCCGTGGCACTTCTCGGCAAGTAGGTATCAAACGAAGTACATCAGCGTCCGGAAATGTTCCAGTTTTACGCTATTGTCTCGAGTCTGTACCACGAAGGACTTTGAAACTCTAAATCAGAATTTCAAGTACTGAAACATGTAGGTGAAACACTTAGGTGACAACTTATGATATCAATAGATTTCATATTATGATGCAAACATATCATATGCGAATACGTTGTCTTTCTCTGCATAGTAACAACAGAGCTAATAAGCCTTTGGAAACACCGATCTATACGCTCCTCCCCGACAGTGGAGAAAAAAACCATTTGCTTTGCCTGTTCTGCTCCCTCCGCAACAAATCAAGCTGAGACCTCATGGTGGTGGTAGTAGTAGTAGTAGTAGTAGTAGTAGTAGCTTTAGCTTATAAATGCTCATAATTTACGCTTCCCCGGACAAAACGCGACACTGGAGAAACGAGCATTATAAGGAGTCACGTACGCAACACTCCATGGATAACATAAACATGGAGGGCTTGAAAGGTTGCGATGGCAGCGGGTTTACGCGTGAGATGGTTAATTGGAGACGGTGAAAGGGGAGCACTGGACGTGGGGATAAATTCTACCTTGTTACCACGTCCTCTGTCATGAATCACACCGATGTTAACATTAACTCTAAAATAAAAAGGCAAACACGCGCCCACATAATGAGTCCACACAGTTTATGCCACTTGCCTCTAGGAATTTAATGTTTTGTCATAAAAGTTGTTAACTGTCTGCCTAACATACCTGCCTGTCACTGAACATCAATTTCGCTAAACAGTTTCGTGAACTCGCACCACTTTTTGTTCGGAGCCGTAGGAGAGTCGTCTGCCACGTCCCTGGCCAGATAAACTATACATTCCGGGGCATATCGATTACGTTTGTCAGGAGGCGCTGAGGAAACTATTCCAGCTGTAAAGGAAGTTAAGGGATTCACTTTCAATGCTGGGTTGGAGGTGGTGATGTCTCGAACTGCTAGCCATTACCGGCTTACAAAATGCTTGTTTTACCTACAATCAAATACGTGTACAGTCTGGTGTCAGTATCTAGCTTGCCACAATAAACGATTTGATGTCGTCCAGAGGAAAGTAAATTGCAAGGATTTTCGCTCTATTATACCTGGAACTAGTTTCTGTTAAAGAGCAAACTTACTCTTCACAAAGCATAATTTGCGTTTTATCTTACATATTTTATTCCTATATTGCCCTCGCCCTCCTTGCTTGCACGAAGACACTTATGTCAAGACAAAAACCAGCTTGCATAAACGTGTCCTCTTCTCTCATTTCACACATACGAAAGTATATAATTTGTTTTAATCCGCGTACAGTAGACGATTGGAATGGTCTCTCTGCAGAGTGGGAACTCCCAACAGCTTTACTAGTTGCCACCAACCTCTTAAAACAACAATGGTTTGTGAGTAACCCACCCTGCGCGCAATAACCACGTTCTTCCGTACCGCCGTCGCAGTACACTAAGCTTGCAGTCTACATGAAATCCGTTGCAGCGAGACACTGAACTATGGAGCGCAAAGAAGCTGCCAAGATGGGAAGCACACGAAAGGAAGTGGGGACAGTGGGTATGGAACTGACAGTGAGGGGAAAGAAACCCGACTAAATGGAGGTAGGCACAAAGGAAAACAGACAAAAGCTGTCGTGTAAGAACGAAAAAACGGGACAAGACAAATCCCAACGTTAAACTGTTGTTGCTTTTCTTTTTCGTCCCTGTCTCCCCTGCCTGCACCGTTTGGTTTCTATCCTAGCTAAGCTCTATTTTACAAAGGAGGGAATAACGCTCATGGAATGGATTCCGAACACACGCTCAGACTCCGCATTTGCATTCTGTAACATTAATGGTGAACATGAATACTGTAAAGCGTGTTTTGCCTGCAGTACACAGAGGCTCTACGACGAACAACTAACAGGGACGATGCATGGCCTTTTGCCAATCTCATCAAGATATTCTCCTCGTTGGCGATCGGCACAGATAATCGAAACCGTGAATGTACAGCATATGCGAATGGAATAGCTCTGAATAGTATTTTATATTTTAGAGACAGGTGCTCGTTGACACAAGTGCCCAGGTGCCGGTCGCAGCTAGTATTGGTTTAGCCTTGAAATATACACACGCATATTTCGATATATACAGCTAAAAACATGCGGGTTTTCATACTCAGCGCATACAGCCAAGCGGTCATTCGATGCACTACTTACTGTGTGCAACTGCCCGATGAATACTTACCTAAAATCTGTATTGTGTTATCAACGTTTCAGAAAAAAAAAAAAAAAAAACAATACCTATCCGCTCACTAGTGAAAAGTATATATATATATATATATAAAGCCAGAACTGTAGCTTACCCTGCAATCCAGAGGCTAAAAGTCCCATGCAGATGAAATGAAAGAATGAACAATGGCCGTCAGAGTGCACGAGAAAAGGGAAATAACGCTCCGCATCATCGCACATTTTATCTCGTTAACGAATGTCAGCTAATGAGCCATATGTTAGTGTGCTGAGTCATAGGAAAAACAGGAAATGACAAATATAGGAAATAGGAAATATAGGAAACAAAAATAGGAAATGACAAATTCAGCAATGCCATTGACACGACAGCGCTCACTATGTACGCAGTAAGAAGTCTCGTGCCAGCTTTCTGCAGCGATCCTATCTTACCAAGATTTTTGCATGTACGCTCGTACATCCACACACTGCAGAGCAAATACGAAAGTGTAAGTTCATCAATACCATTTTTTTATTTTGACTTTTGTCTGGTATATAAGTGCTGTCCAACTCTATGCCTAACGACCTGTCACTTTACTTTCTTTTCTGCATCCCAACCTCGAGCGTTACTTGCGACGAAACTTTCCCCGTCCTATCTATCGTGCCAAGTGAACGTCGGCTTTGCAGCCCTTAAACTCATGCACATCGCAAGATAAGCTCTGGTTATTTGATTATGCGAAGAAAAGTAAGCTGTAGCGGCACGCACAGCAGTTGGCGAAAGCTGTCAAGGGCCTGTATATTAAACGTGGGTTATATTTGCACTGCTTTTACAATAGGGCTTTTGAATATACACACCGGGGTAGACGCCCCTGAAGCCTCTAGAGAAAGGCTATTGTCCCTGGAGGCACACGAAAAAGAACCTTGCTATATCGATCGAGCTACGTGAACGTCCGCCAAGTAAATTTAATTTTGCCGCTTGACACTTTATTGCTCACAAGGGTTTCGCTTCACAAGATATAATGAAAGACAAAACTGTTCTGGCGATGACAGCAATCAGTGCGGGAGGAGCAGCGATTACCTGCCCTGCCGTATACGTACAGTTTGAATAAAGATTGGGAATCGCAACAGCATGGGTAAGCCCGGAATACCCGCCGAAAGGTTGCTGCGACCTTAAAAAGCTTTTATGTTAGGGCTAGAGTGTAGTCAAGCGTTTCTTTGGAAATGATGACAACTAATGCCGGCGAAATGCAGGATGACGTCTAATGTTAAGGTTTACTAGCCCCGACACCGTAGTTCTTTTGCATACACATATAATGTATGCAACACGACTTGTGATATTGCCATTAAAAGCAGAGATAAATCGCAGCTTGGACTCGAACTAGAGTTCTGAATAACACAGCTCAAAAGGCACATAAGCAAGTCGTATTCCTGAACTAGAAACCACAGCGTATAGTATATAGTGGTCAATGAGCGCGTGATCACTGATGCATTTACCTATGAAGAGACCCCAAAACCTGTAACAACGGTAGTAGCGTCTTTGTCACGAGTGTTTGTAGACCGTTACCTTCATGTCAGTGGAAGTTGGAAGTTCACTGAGAAGAAGATACTACCGCTACGACTAGTCTGAAGCGTTTGTTATTCAGCTGAGCATAAATACAAATGTGGAGACACCTCCGTTTCTTTTTCAATTCATATTATACACAGCATGAAAATGAAATGACGAACAAATCTTAAGATTAGGTAGGTTCTGTTAGCGCTAGAAGAGTCGCCCAGTACAACTTGCAGGAGAACGAGTAACAAAACTAGCATATTGAATTCATGCTGAGATGGATTCTGTTACTTCCGAAATTATCCTAATTACTCCCCATATCGCCACAAAGAAGACATATAAAAATGCTCCAATGAGACGTAGCTACATGCCAGATCTATTCTTTTTCCGTCTTGAAGTGCCTAACTGTTTTCGTTGGCCAGAGGTCGCCGCCGTCCACGGGTGCTGTGACTCGGAATGCCCGCAGTTAATAAAACCTTGTATTGTTGGTTTTACTGTTTGCGTTCCTACGAGTCCTTTTGTTGCTGGGCTGGTGGCGGAGTGCCTCAGGTGAGATTATCACCCGGAAACGGAGAGTCTCCGGATCAATACAGAAATTGTGTCCAAAGCAAAAAAAGCGCCCCACCACCACAGAGGCAGAAAAGAAGGTTAGCAGCATTTTCCTCTCCAAGCTTTTTGGTGAAGAAGTTGCCCAGCAGCGACACTACAGATGTCGTGTTCAGGCAAGCGACCCCGTGCGTCGTCACTAGTCTGATTTAACTACATTTTGCTTCAAAACAAACTTGATTGAAGAACATTCTTCTCCGTTACAGTTTATTAAAGTTTCTTTAGTTTTGTACACTGCCCATGTATTTTTTCTTGCAAGAATAACTACCCACTATACTATCTCAATGCAGCAGAGAGTTCGATAAGGGTTCAAGGTGGTTAATCCCCATAAGTGAATACAATTGGATAACTAGATGCACCTCTGCCCGAAAATTTTTGGAAGTTTGATGTGAATTTTGGACTGAATGAATTCCCTAAGTGCACAACATCATCAACTGGCCTTTCTGCAATTCTATCCTGTGAGCCTGGATTTGGTTGCTAGAAGCCGGCAAACAGATTGAGAAGTACGACTTAATTCTCAGCTTCAATTACGGCAGGCACATAGTTAATGAACTACGAGGTCAAGATCAACCCCTTTTGAAAAGCGTTGTTCACTGAATCACCCTCAGGATGTCTACTAAAGTGTTCAGCTTTAATTTTAATGCAGCGTTGATTGCAGTAAAGTGCCACAGTCCAAACAGCCGCGAGTAGTAATTCATGCAGTCTAAATCCATTAAGCGCGATGGACGGCAAGTCGTGTCGTCACGTTATGAAACTAATCTACTTATACTCCTTCGTTGATTTTGCTCTTCAGCGGGTGCGACGACTTCAGTAACAGGATCGAGGCCTGTTGATCCATCAGGATCGGTCAAGGAACCTGCACACATGCTTTCAGTGTGGTTTGCTAAGCGAACGGATTTTTACCTCGAAAACGAGTCTTCATTCCTGGCACGTCAGTGCAGTGAAAGGAAAGTTCATCTAGGAGGTAGGATTTAGTCTAGTGAAATTTCACAAGACACGTTTCGTACAACATCGCCCATTACATGTTGTGACACAGCAGCCGGTTATTCACACACACACGGTATTTCATGACATTTCATCACACTTTTCAGACGTCTTCTGCTAATGTACGATAATATTGCTTCTATACTCGACCAACAGGAACGTGTCTACACTCTTAAAACAGAACTTCACCGCATAGCACAGTGATGACCAATACGCATTCCGAATGATATCGTTCATTAACCTGACTGGTAAAAAACGGTGGGCGTACGCCATTTCTGGGACACTTATGCACGGCATAAGTGTCGCAGAAATGGCATACGCCCACCGTCTTCAGCAAATGCCGTCTCTGAACGATATCATTTGGAACAGCGATTGGCCATCGTCGTGCTGCGCGGTGAAGTTCTGTTTTAAGAGTGTAAGCTGGAAAATTTATGACTCATAATATACATTTTCAGACCGCGAAGTTATATGCACCTAATACTGGTAAAACATGCACGCAAAATACGCAGCAAACACGTGAAAATCTGCAATGAAATACGCAGCATCAGCCTCTCAATGTATTCATATTCTTGCTTTTGTCGCTTTTGAATATTTACTGACTTTTTTACAACACAACACTATAAAGCTGACACGACACAAGGCGCTTTGTAGGCGAACTGCATTTCTTGGTTTTCTTCCAAGTTGATATCAATAAATAAATTCAAGAATATTGAAAACAAAACATTGGGGATGGCTCTTGTGTGCATCGCGAATTCCACAGCTTCAACAAAAGCCCAAAGCTCGTCCGTTAGAAGCGCTCGTCCGTTGGAAGCACTCCTCCGCTGAGCATCACCTTGCAATCGTTACCCTCTGCCCATTTTCTCTCTCAAAACTACATGAACCCTCGGAGAATCCTGCACACGGAGAACCCACATACTTCATTTCAATCATCGTCTTCCTGGCAGTCACAGGCCTTTTTTATAAACTGTAGTAAATCATCTCTCTAGTTTCTCATCTTCCATCCCTTATTCACATCAATTCTTAAATGGAATAGGGAGCTGCCACAGTAGCAAAACATCCTCTCTACATCGTCATCTGGTTTGTCCTGGTCATCGTCATCGTATTTCAGGTTGCTCATTACTAGTTTGTTCATTACTCTTATTTTCAAAGAAACGCCCGGTTTTCTTTTCATTTTTCTTGGCAGGAGCAGCCACTGGTGTGATGCTGTGAACGTGCAACTCACTACTGACCAAGGCAGTACAGTATTTGGGAGCTAGCTGCTTAGCAAGCATTAGTCAGGCTCAGTAAATTATGGTAGAATACTGCGTGACTGTGATGAAATGTGATAGGAAAATGAGTGTCCGGCCAAGTGGTGCGAAGGTGTCGAGGACCATGGCTCACACAGTCAGGATGACTATACCAGAGACGATCTAGGGACGGTGAGTGACGAGAAACAGCAAGGAGTCTGAAGCTTTCAAGAAATCAGTAGAAGACTGTCAGTCGGAGCAGCCAAGTTTTCCCCGTTCCTTTCTTCCGTTGTTCTTCCTCTCCTTGTGGGTGGTGGTGTCAGGTGTATGCGACGCTTAGATTCTCGTGCGCCGAGCAACGCCAACGTATCTCTTCGTCGTGACCCAAACATGACAACTGGCAACATTAACGTCTGAAGACGCATATATGCCTAAAATACGAATAATTAATCAGCTATATATGCATTTTCTTGCATTTTAATTCTCATTATTTCATTCACACGACGTCGAAACTTACAGAAACCGCCAATTGCACAGATCGAATGTCTACGGAAAGAACATGCAATCTATGTAAAAAAAAAGTCATCTGATGTCTGCAAATCCATGTCTGACTTAGTTACCATGCTCAGTGTTTGTACTTTTACCTGCCGTCTTTACTACTGAATTCCTTCCCCACGAGAACCTGTTTGGGACAAACACCTCTAGTAACGTCAAGGAACGGCATTGATCCACGCAGTCGTTAAATGCGCCAGCTGTGACGTCACAGCTGGCGATCGCCAATGATGTCTCGCACAATTTCGCCTCTGTACATGCGTGCTTCATCCATCGGCCGTCTAATAAAGACTGGCAGCTCGGGAGGTTCGTGCTCTGAACACCAGAAGAGGGGGAAAAATCATGACAGCTGTCTCGAGCTCATAGTAGGCGAGACAAATCGAGGCTCCTAGCAAAAAAAGTTACTCGCAGTTTAGGCACATTTTAGAAGACAGCCGTGTCCTTCAACGAAGTAGACATAAAGCAAACCGTCGACCAGCTGCTCTCGTTATCCCGACGGATGAAATGTTTGGCTCTTAAAGCTTCTCGATCAATGAAATGTAGTAGTTTGAAGAACCCGGCGTGAGCCACAATGATAACTTACTAACATTGGTTCAACCAGGAATGCGGAAAGCATGCTCACATGCGGATGGATAGAGCCAGTTCTGATACAGATCCAGACTACTGCAGTTAGACCAACCCTCTCTGGACTCACTTTTCCTACATCTTGCACTTTGTCTAAGTTTTAGAAAGAAAGAAAAAAAAAAAAAAGCCTCTCAAATGTTGATTTGGAGGAGCTGAGCCATCTAAAGTTCAATCTAAAGCGCAACGTCGCCCCGCAACAAAGTTATGAAGTTATTTCACAACAAAAGTCACGCGAGCCCATCCCTCGCTCTCAACTGGCTTGCTGCTTCCCCACCAGGTAGCGGTGGACACAGCAGCAAATACGTCAGCGTTTCCATGACAGCGGCGAATACTCGTTGAACGGAAAGCCAGTCAGTGAGGAGGTTCTCAGGCGCCCAGTGAAATTGCAGAATTACATTTTCCTTAATATGCCTAATTTCCCTAAATGTCCTCATGCTCGCCAACACTTATTGGTAGTGGTGTCGAGAACTCTTTTTGATCCAGAACTAGGGGGTTCGAAAGCTTCGACAAACCTTCGAAATTATGGCCCAGTTCGCAGCCGTTCGACGCTGTTTATGAGCAAGATTTTGCCAGAAGTTATTCAGTTATTATAAAAACAGTTTGCGACACCCACAGGCTTGCGGAAAGTCGGATTTAAGGGGGAAAGGCATATCCTAAATTAACCAGACACAGTCAACGTGGATTGAAAGGGGGTACCGGCCGTCAGGTCGTATCAACGACGAAATTGGCGCAGACACTACTCAGAATTTAAGAAGCTTGTCAGATTCAGTTATGTAAACTTTAGTTCATACTCGAGAGAGCCTGCATACATGCCTGCATAGTTCACGCCCATGTACCTGCAGAGGTGATTCTGCCTTAAGATTTTGTCACGGTTGCCAAGGTTGCAGCTGTGTATCCTAACCGAATAAATGCAACTATGTGGCAACATTATTCCTACGCTACCTATGGATTATCTGATCACCTGTATCATTGCCATAGCTAAGATTTAGACATATAAATCATTAAACCTCACTCAGCAGCGTTATCATCTGTGGCAACGATTTAAGATGGTTGTTACCGTCACTGGCAGACATGGGTATAAATATGAAAGCACCAGGGGCTCGCGAACTTGCCTTGCTCTTACATCCGTCCCAACAGGTATTGTGGTGTATGATGTGCGTGCTAAAACAGCTCGCTGTTTGCGGCTGCCAAATTTTACTTTTGTGATCGACACACCACAATATAAATTAAAAACACCAATGACTGATAAACACGGCCTGTGGGAAGATGCTCAAGCACTGCTGGACGTACCGGACACATGGATGGCGAGCCGATACACACTGTCCTCGTACTTATTGACTCTTTACCGTAGTGCTTCGTGGAAACGTTTTGGGCAATATTTCTGATTTTATGCATACAGATCGAAAAATCGAGCGAGTGGTAAAATGTTTCGGGTGGAGAAACATGAATGAGCTATATCTTTTTTCAAAAGACGCGCTGTTCACCTACGTGCAGATGTGTCGAAACCTCTCGAACTGCTCGACGAACTTCGGATTTTTCACGGCCTACTCTTTCGCAGCTTCCTCCTCGTTCAAATTTCACTTGGAAAGAAAGAGGATACGAACTCCAATTGCGTGACTGTTTGGCAGTACAACATATAAAAGAGCAATGTATCGAGATATATATATATATATATATATATATATATAAGCAAATAGACAAATGAATCGCGGACAGTAATAGCGTGGAATTAATAGACAAAACGTTTATTAGGGGAAGTTTGTTAGACTAGACAGTCGACGTTTCGACGTCAGCGCCGCCTTCGTCAGGAGGAGTCCTGACGAAGAAATGTCTGCTAACGTCCGTCTCAGATGGCGTTGGTATGGACTCCTGTATCTTGCAACCCAGCCAGCAAAGAATCGTTATACCAAGGGATGCCGATTACAGGCAAGCGTTTGTAACAGAGCACAACATTATTGCATAATATATCATTTCAAAGTTTCCCAACAAAAGTAATAATACAGTTTCAGTTTTTACTAGCGGAGGTACGCTGGCGCATAGCCAGACGCCCGGAAGGCGAAGGAAAAGGCATGAGTGTGCTGTCGACAAATATTCAGTTTCCTGGACTGCTGTGAACATACCGGCGCCGGGGCTCGACTCGGAGCCCTTAATTATTTCCGTTCCACACGGTCGGATCACAAAAGGCAGTAACCTATGTATGCACGTGAAAAAGAAGGCGAAGAGGACAACCGAGTCTTTTGTAGCTGGGAAATTGCGAAGCATATGTTGCTGTCTGAAGCATATGTTTTCTGTCATACATGTGCGAAGACTGGATCAGTGGTTTTAGGCAAAAATTTCTCATGTTTCTTTCTGTTTGTAGTAATGGACATAGCACGGAAACCCGTGTACAGTTAATAGAGAACCATGACAGCACCCATTGGTATTACATTGCAGACTAATGCAAAGAACTGTATAGGCCGCTCTAAGCTATTGCACAGAAATTTACGTACTGGAATCCAACCCGTTGAGGCACACTCGCTTTTCACCCTATTGGCTCATCATATTGACCCAGTTTATCAGCGGAGAGGTCGAGGCCTAATTTCTAACTGACGGAATAGTCGAACTGTCGAGCTGATTTACGAGTCATTTAGTAGAAGCTATACGCTATAATTAGAGGTGAGCGCGGGTAGGAAAATTCGTACCCGCAGCGCCATACGTGTACCCGTAAAATTACCCGCATTCTGGTTTGTGCTAGAAACTGGTACAGGGAGCAACCGCATCCGTGTATGACGTTGCAATAAAAACGTTTCCGTTATACCACAAGCAAAAAGGAAGGACAACCTTTGTTCGATATATTGGTGTCTCTCTCCTGAGTCGTCTGCTCTACAAGATCGCAAGTTTTAGATTTCCAGTACTTGCTCCGTACTTGACGGAGCTTCCCTTGTACTGCAACTGCAGAATGAAGTTTCTTCACGTGTGTCAGTAGGAAACGGTTCTGAGTTTTGTGCGTTACTGTGTGTTTCGAGTTTCTTCGTGGTACGTCGGATACCCCTATGGGTACCCCTAATGTTTCGTGCTTTAAGGCTGCGGTCTCACTGCTCTCTCCGAAAACGGCCGTTTCTGTACTGAGATTGTAGCGCTTCTGTTTGTAGCATCCTTAAGTTTGATGTATCTATGAAAAGGTCATTCCTTCGACTAAATACCTATAATTATGGAATTTTCACAAAGCACAATGTCACGCCGCAGCCTAAAACTCAGGCCTAGATGAGAAGGCTAATACCGATAGAAACAATGTAATGTGCATACACGTAAATATATGCATTTCTGACACATTTCACTGGAAACTCAGAAGGGGTCACGGTCGGTCGCGGGATTTCATGGAAGAAACTCTCTGTGCGCATGCGCATAATCCTCACCTCTCATATCCGTGTCATTTGCTTTTCTGGCGTAATTGTGCATGTTGTTCTCAAACATCGTACTGCAACCGCACTGCATCGTTTCCAGCAGGCGACGTGCCCTAGTCAAGCGGCTGCTGAGCTGCTTTTCTGGCCGCCTTCGTGATTAGCTTAATATACGCAATGTAAACAAACTTCAATTTAAAATTTGACTAAGAATTTAGAACGGGTGACAGTGTAGGTTACGTCAGTGATCCCGTCTCAAACGATAATCTCAGTAGGTGCGGGTAATGCGGGTATACTCGGGCAGCCCGCACAAATTGCACGAGTAAACCCACATCACCCGCAACCCGCAGCAGTAGTAACTTTCTACACGCAAACGGTAAGTTTGCGCGGGTATCCGCAGGTACCCGCGCTCTATAACCTCCAGGAGCACCCGGACATGCTATGTGCCTTTCCTGTATGAGCCGTGATTGCAGTCGGCACGGGTGTCTCACAGTTCAGTAGGCTTGACCACAGGTGTAATAGGCCGATTTGCATCAATCAGCCATAGCACAGCCCTGAACCAGATAAACTCCTGCTATCCTTAGCACCATGAAGGAGGGTCGCTACACTGAGCACATGAGTGCTCAGTGTAGCCAATAACGCCTGTCTTTATCGACCATGATTCGGATAGAGGAAAAGCTGAGTGTGTATGAATGAGGCATAAATGAATTATCTGTGAACGCTATGAAACAGTTGCTATCATCATAGGTTGGCATTTTCCGACAAATTCAGTTTCATCGCCAGTTCATTAATTCAGTTTCCAGACAACTTCATCGTCCCTCACATCACCTCAACTTCATCGCCCCTCACATCACCTCAACTTCATCGCCCCTCACATCACCTCAACTTCATCGCCCCTCACATCACCTCAACTTCATCGCCCCTCACATCACCTCAGCTTCATCGCCCCTCATTGGCCATCACATCACTCAACCTCATTCAACCTCACCACACATATCACTCGACCTTATAACCCATAACATCACATCAGCATTATGACTGTTATATTTATGGCCTTTAGAGGGCGATGGGAGTGACGTTTATGACAG